>JASSUY010014954.1:0-41551 GCA_032466535.1 Forpus xanthops
CCCAGCAGCAAGTTCGGTTGTGCCCCCCCCCCTTCTACGCATTTCCATTTCCTGCTTTATTTATTTATTTCCTCCGTCAACTTAAATGACCCCGCAGGGGCGGGGTTGGGGGCGGGGCCAGCTCTTCCCAGCCCACCAATGGGAACGGAGGAGAGGGGCGGAGCCACCGGCCGCCCTGGCCAATGGGAGCGCGGCAGACTGATCGCGCTTGGCGCGCCGCCGGCCAATCGGCGCGGTGCCATCCGTCACCGGCCGCGGCGGCAGCCGGTAACGGCCGCGCGGCCCGGCGGGAGGCTGAGGCGGCTGGGAGCGGCTCGCTTGCCTCACGCAGCGGCGCCGGGCCGGGTGTGGGAGGAAGGGACACATAATCGCTTCCTTCCTCACGACGGAGCGAGCGGCACGCAGGGACCGGGGGTGTGTGGGGTGAGCTCATCCCGCTTGCACCGCCGCTCCTGTGGTGTCGGCTGTGTAGCACCGCAGCGGACCTAGCGCGGTGGTTCCGAGGTGGAGGGGTTTTCCCCGAGATTGCTCCAGGTTCAAGGGACTCCTCACGTCGGTATGGACCTTTCTGTCGTTAGGGCTGGGGCAAAGACACCCTCACTCCTGATTTTGCAGTGAAGGCGTTAACCGTATGTGTTGGTTTTGCAGTCAGGTCCAAAGCGAGCTGGCAATGGGCACCACCAGGTTTGTCCAAGTCCCCGTGCTGGCTGGTGTCACTGGTTGCTCCTTAAGGGATTGGAAGGCAGTTGGCTGGGTCACTGTCCATCCCTTCCCATCAAAGAGAAGGCCAAGACTTTCCTTAGGTTTTTTTTTTACCATGCATATATTTACATTTTTTACTGTCCTTAACAGCTTTTCTGCCTGTACTTGCCATGGTGTCTTATTGTAATTCTGTGTGCTTGTGCTGTTCTTTCAGAACTCTGTTAACCTGACTCACCTTCCACTTTTTGCCTGCTTCCTGCTTGTTTCAGATCAAATAAAGCTTAAGTTTTATTCAAATTCATCTCTTGCCATGCTTCCTTTTCCTTCCTGTACACTAAATTAGTTTAGATCTGGTGGTTATTACTACTTTGAAGAACCCCAAGCTTCCTACCTCCTTTTTCCCTGACTCCTATGTGATCCAGCACAACAGTTCTTCAATTCCCTCATCCTAGCAGTCAACTGTGTTTGCTATGCTCTATCCTTCCCTTTACATGGCTCACCCAATCTAAAGTTACTGCCCTTAACCCAAGCTGCCTCCTATTCTCAATGTCACAAGTATTTATGCCTGGCTATTGGAGCCATGTGGGGAAAAGCTCCCATTCCAGTTGGCTTCTGTATTTTCCAAGTCACAGATGTTTTCCACATGTCCCTTGTTGGGGTCCTTCCCAAACAACTGCATCTCCCACTGCCACCGGCTTGGATGATTTCACTGTCTGTTTGTGGAGAGCTTCTCTGTCTCCTGAATAAAACCATAGAATCATAGATTCAAGCAGGTCGGAAAACACCTTTAGGACCAGCAAGTGCAACCTTTATCCTAGCCCTGCCAAGGCCACCACTAACCCATGTCACTGAGGGCTTCATCTACATGGTTTGTGAGCACTTCCAGGGGGTTTTCTAGCAGATCTGTACCAGAAAAGTGCCTGGTTTCTTTCCTCTCATAATTCCCAGGGGATTCTGGCAGCACTCTCCCCTAGCACATTTCAGGTGCATAGTAAAGCAAGGCCATCTCTCTCCCCGTACTTACCTCCTGTAAAGGTATTACCTTTATTCCAGTCACACGGGTTATCCCACTGCATCTCCTTTGGCCCATATAAGAACCCTAAATTTCTTACTCTATGGAGCCCACTTTTTTGATTTTGGAGGGATTTTGGGGGTTTTAATGTAATGGGAGTAATTAGTAAGCAAATTACAACCGGTAGTAAAAGAAGGTAAGGACCTGCATCACAAGCAGCTCAGTGTTGTAGTGAAGCACTTGGATTTTAGGCGCTGGCATAATCTGACTGCATAGCTGCTTCAGTGTGAGCATATGCTGAGGCTCTCTGCTGAATCAAAGCTTTAATTTTCTTTTCATTTTCTTGTGGCCTGTTCTGCATTTTGAAGCTGAGAGAGAGTGTGAAGTAAAACACTCAGAAAAATAATTTCTCTAGGGCATATTCTGTTTGATAATGTCATACCTGGAACTTCATCTGGGCTGTCAAAACAATGGCGCATGACAGTAAAACTGAGCACACTTCATATACATAAATCTTTCACAGTCTGTAACTAAGTATTGAGAATGAGTTGAAGGCTCCTCATGCTGAGTTATTTTACTGAATGAGACATAATGTGACCGTTAGAGAGCAGATACCTCCATGCTACTAACTCTGGGTAGTGACAGGTAAGGACAGCAGTGAATACACAGATGTACAATCAAAAGGCATGCTGCAGAAGGACAGGGGATTTTAAAGGTATGCAGAGGAAGAGATTCCTTGAACAGCATTTGTTGTCCATCACATGATGTGAGGCTGCATTTCTGGTGTGAATTGCAGCTGTATCAGAGGTGCCCAGCAAGTTACTGTCGTCTTGCTGATGCAATGGGGAAGAATATTTCCAATGATGATGTGGGTCTGCTTCTTTTTAATGTCATCATTAGTAACTGGGATAGCATACTTTTAAAGTTTATGGTTAGAAGTAATGCTCAAAACCATTGCAGACTTCTCAGAGGATGCAATTATGTTAACTTGAGGAAGTGATCCAGCCAACAACTGGGTATTTAATAGAATTGCTAAGCATGGTATAGAAGTAGAAATCTAGTTAAGGAATTTCCTCCTGAGAGGAAAATAATTAAGGAGGTGAAAAGACTACAGAAGAGGATCTGAGAGGTGAGGCTAAATCATGAGTGAAATACAAAGCTAAGGTGAAAAAGACAAATCTGATTCTGGGGTGTACAAACAGGAGGGTTGTACTTTAAGCAATCCCAGGGAGAAATAGTTCCTCTATACTCAGTGCAAAGGAGGCCTCAGCTAGGATAAAGTGTTTGGTTTCAGACACTGCATTTAGAAGAGGTTCTGAAGATCAGAGACTAAAAGGTTTGTAGTAGCAATGGTAAAAGTCTTGGAAAACATGGACTACAAAAAAAGGGCAAAGGATCTAGTTTAGTCTAAAAAAGGGAAGAAAGGGGAACAGTACAAAGTTCTTGTATTCAGTCGAATTACTGAGAGAGAAGATAGATATATTGTACTCCAAATCCATTGGGTAAAAAGATAAAAGATAACAGCAGTATTTTGATTCAGATATTGGGATAACCTTTTGTGGGTTCAGCACAGTAAGAGAATCCCTGGAGACCACAGGACCCCTGAGAATGAGTGCTCTTAAAATTACAACAGTCTGGGGCCAACTACCCTCTGGACAGTTGCTCAAGGCAGCAAAGCAGCACGCTGGCACACTGCCTACAGGGAGAGAAGAGAAAAGCATCCTTGACAAACAACCTAAAACTCCCACATCTTTCAGCAACAGCCAGCAGGACCATCTTTCCCTGAAGCCACCTGAAGTCACCCCACTGGTAGCGTATCACCTCTCTAAGCAGCAGCAATTTCCAGCTTCTGGTTAGTTTAGTTGTCAGGCTTAACATGAGGTGGGGATTGTAGACATAGGCAGGACACAAGAAACTATCAGGCGCCGGGTGTCAGATATGTCAAGTGTCTACACTTGTCACTGCAGCATCTTTCTGGTCTATCCTAGCATTCTGATGAGCAGGGGGTTGCCTTAAGTGCTGTAGTGTTGTCACAAAAGGCCATTTTGGAGCTCCACACCTCTGTGCTCCTTGAACTAAAACCCTGTACAGTTCCTTCAAGCTAATAGAGTTGCAAGCAAATGGTTCTAATTGTGGAATCACTTGAAACAGATCTTAAAACCAAGGTGTTTGGTGACGCAGTAGAAAAATGGGTAACCTTGTAGTCTTGTCAACAGCAACACTGAAATATGTTGCATTCTGGTAGAAACTTTATGGATGTGAATATCAAATTCCATATTGTTGCTTACTAAATTCCAGTTTTACAGCCTGAATTTCCTACCTTAATTGGCAGGAATGAAAAAGTAATCCTTCATCAGCCAGGGCTCAGAACAAAAGCATAAAAATTCTAATTTATTGCATTCTTTCAATATGACTTCATTTTTGAGCATTTTATGACAATCTGACCTAATATTGCACTGATTCAGACAATAGAGCTGTTCTATTGTACTTTAATGACTGGAAATGTAATTTGCTTCCTGTTTAATATTTCAGCCAGCAATAATACCAAAAAGGCTTATTGCTCCTAAGAAAAGATGAAAGGGGCATAACTCTTAAGGTTTTTTGTGTTCAAAATTTGACCTACTTAAAAAATACTAGAAACTCATGGGAATGGTCCTCAGAATTGAAAATACCAATATAAGATTGTTGCCTGGGAATTTTAAGATACATCACTTCCAGCTCACTGAAAAGCAGAATTTCCTTCCCAAGGGAAATCCAGATAATTCAAAATTAATTTTTGTCCCAAAATACTGAATTAGCAGAGTTTGAGTTTTTCTTTTTTTCTTTTAAAACTTCCCTTTCTGTGAAAAAATATTCTGAACTTCAGCAATATTTAATTTGAGCTTGATGATCATTTTGGAATATTTCAGTCTGGCTCAGTTGAAGATCAGTCTGTGCCTGCCCTTGCTGCCTCTAGTGACCCTTATATCATCAGTGCCCTGCAGGCTTGCTCCATCGTTCTTAGAGAGACCAACTCCATGGATAGTCCACATTGTCCATAGAGCTCTTCCATGGTGAGCAAGACAGACAAATTTTGGTGCAATGTGTGGGGAAAACAACTCACAAAGGCTGATCTGAAGAGGATAATAGGAACATGTGTGACCTGAGCTGCTGCAACAGTGAGGTATGTGGTGGCTCAGATATGGATGAAAAGCCATAGAAATAAAGCAACTAAAATGGAGAGCAATGCAACTAAAACATCTTCACATGAGATGTGGCTGTGTATCTGCCCTACCACATCCCTCATGAACTCTCCTTTTCCTCTGTACTTCGCCTGCTGTGTTAGACCTTTTGGAGACCACATTCCTCCTTGTTGGTCTCTTAACAGGGCTGTCTCCCCTGCAGGACTCAGTGAGTTGAGCTCCACACCTACATGGAGAGGAAACCAGAGATATAAGGCTTCACAAAAATCCCTCAGGGACAGAGCCATTTCTAATACTTTGCACATTACAAGTAGTTAGATGTACACTGTTAAGACACTGACATACTCCCGCTGGACAGTTACTTTGTGTAAAGTTTCAGAGATTTATTAAACAATCCACTTGGGATGAAAATTGATAAACATATTTCAAATCCCCAAGCAACTGCAAGTAACCCCATGCAAATACCTGTATTTTGTCAGGCCCAGCTCAAGCACTGCTACAATTTAGTCCTCTAGAAGCACACACGAAAATGCCAGGTACCACTGGAAGGAAGACAGAGGAAGCAAATATTTTGGAATGGTTTGTTCCACTTGTTTTTTATATATAAGGCTGTGGCATCTCTTTTTAAACTGTGACATTTTGACAAACAATGATGCTTTGTGTTACCCTTCAGTGAGAAGAAATGTGAACAAAATAGTTGCAAGCAATCCGAAAAGCAGCTTGGGAAGGAAGACTGCTGTGTACTATTCCTGGATCAGTCATTTACTTGATCCATATATTTAGATAAGATACTTGGTCCTTATCTATATGCCAAGGTCATACTGTTTTAACTGTACCAGAGAATTTGTATAGCTTTACTGAACTAGCATTAACACAATGATATTAGCATTCAAGTACGTTTATCAGAATAATATGTTCATGTAGGGCAAATCTTACCACTATAATGTACCTTTGTACCATTACAACTGCTTCACAGTGGGGAGTGCACTGTTATAACAAAAAGATAAAAAGATCTCATCCCTCACCAAAATACTTACACTAAATTGTGTGTAGATAGCCACCTTTTGTGCCTCACTTTCCCCCCATCTATAAAAGCCTTTTAGATCTTACCTTGCAGGGTTGTTGAGCCTTCATTCCTGTCTGCAATAGGGCTTTGCAAAGTCTGCATGAAAGGTGCCAAGGCTTATTTTTAGCCAGTCACAGAGCTTTTTTGAGTCTCTAAAAAGTGTTTGCAAGAGGCAGCTGTGCCCCAAAACATGCCATAGCGGAGGAGTTCGGCTGGGCTTGCTTCCTTTCTCTGTGAACATTTCACATTACATTTGACTCAGACTTTTGACAGCTATTTCATGACATACTGACTGTGAACTCGCCCCTGTTGTTTCGTGTATTAATGTGAAATCCACTCCACCATTTCTCTGGGCTTCGGGCACTGGCTTCTTCTCCTCCCTCCCCCTCATCGTTATTCTGACAAGCAAAGGTTAAATCGAAAAGGACAAAAATCTCTCTTGTTAGAGGCAAAAAAAAAAACACAATAAGGGTGTTTTCCCTGCTGCCTTTTACCTAAAAACCGAGAGGGAAGAAGAGTAGTCAAGAGGCTGCCATCTGTTGGAAGAAACTAGGGAGGACACCAGAGCCTCAAAACCTGGCAGCACCTGACAAGAGTTGAGCAATGTTGGGCTAACTGTTGGTGAAAATGACATCAGCATTTGGCCTGCGATCAGTAGCTTCTCCCCGAATAATTTAGTAAGTTCAAATATTAAAAATACTTGAAGTTAGGCATTAACGAGATGAAATGTTTAAACAGCAAGAGTAAAATGCATTTGATCAAACTTTACGGACTGAAACTCAAACAGAGATTTATTTAGTAATAATGATGGGGATGCTGATGCAATTCCTCGTTGATCAAAAGGGAAAAATTAAGAAGCAGAAGGCTTTTGAAATTAAAGAACTATCATTTCAAGGGCAACTTTGAATTTGTTCACAAAAGGATTTCCTAATCCACAAATCCACTCTGATGGCTCTTTTCCCTCAGGCGTTCACTCTGAGCGCCAAGACCACTGATAGTTTCTCCAGGTTCACTGTTCATTTTGAAGCCATGCAGGAGGATACTTTACAGCAGGCTTTCTGCTCTGGTCTTGCAAGCCACAAAGGGGTTCTAGCTGCTTAGTCCTGCATTAACTTGGTTGTCTGCTAAACTGGATATGAGACTTACATCCAGACTTTTCCTGCTAATGCTGGATCTGCAAAGGCCCCAAAAGATGCCTGTGCAGAATAGAGTACGTGAGAGTGGGATCCTCTAGATTCTTAGACTACAGTCTTACATATCTGGTTTACATACCATACTACGGGTTTACATACCTGTGTTTTCCAAGCACCTAAGTAGAACATACCCTAACCCACATGCTAGACATGGAACTCCCCTCACTCACTTTCTTTCAAGTATAGTGTTTAAGCAAAGTTCAGAGACATCAGAGGAGCCACTCTCGCTGTTGGATCATAGCCTGGGTCCAGGAAGTCTGTTAAGCTGGAGGAAAAGTGAGACCTTGGAGAGGCCCACTGGATTTTAAGTGTTGAAGCCTTCCCCTCAGTCCTGTTTGCCAAGTCACCTCCAGCAGCATGGAACCCCAGCCCAAAGCTGCTTGCTGGTGTCTAGGGAGTGGGTCACATCTGGCTTGAATTTATCATTTGCTATTTCTTAGCACACTAAAGACTTTAGTTTTTGCACAGCCTGCATGTGTGTACATGTGTGTGTATAAGTATTAAGTGAGAGACAGTCGGTCCAATGTCGGCAAGGTTGAGTGTTACCCCTGAGGCAAGAGGCCCATGGAAAACAGCGTGGCCGGTGTTGCATTATTGCCCTTTGCTATTCTTTGACCTCCACTTGATATATTTTTCCATCACCCTAGGCAATGAGCTCTCTGTGGGTGGGAACTATCTGTTTGTTATTGTCTGTTAAATGAGGACTTCATTGTGGAATACAGCTTCTGAACATCACTTCTAGGCAAATAATATCGACAGGCAAGGTGGGCAGCCTCTGTCTCAACAGGCAAGGCAGACGTTGCCTCATCCAGGGGAAGCCTGCTATGGGAGTAAAAAGTTGTTCCCTTAGAATTGTACCAACACTAGCAAAACATGAAAGCCACAATTGCTAAAAGCACGAATAATACACAAGAAGCAATAACTAGGATAGCAGCCCACAAAGGTGACCTGTGAACCTTCTAAGGGCAGCAGGGGAGGCAACAGCAAGTATAGTCTAAAGAAATAGAGCGAGAAAATGCTGCTTCAAGGCATAACAGAGGCACATACTAATCATCGGAGTTGTCCTCTCAGTTGTTGTGCTTGTTGCTGAAAACTGAGTGATGACAACACATCAAGGAGGCATCCAGGAGACTTGTCCCTAAATTTCTGACCTTTTAATCATACAGGGATGGGAACATCTTTTTTTACATGCTGAGAAAGCTTTCTATTGGAATTTACACTGTCGGGCAAGATGTAACCACAGTGCAAAGGGTATTGCCTTGGCCACAGTATCTGGTATGTGAGAGTGAGCTCAGTGTATTTATACCCAGGTGCTACTGTCGTTCGCAGGAGTAACAGTTGAAGTGTTGCAGTAGGCATGATTAAGGCTGTACCAGAATGAAGGAGAGAGGAGCCCTGAGTTCAAAGGAAATACAACATGAAGGGCCCAGGGTATTCCCTAATTCTCTGGGAATAGCATTTATCTCTTGCCATGAAACTGTGCTTCAGAATGCAAGTCCTTTGGGTTACTAAGGAAGCACCAAAAGCATTAACTGAGCATACCTGACACAGCATTGCCTGACTGCTTCTGTGGCCTCTGAGGTTTTAGCTTGGGGGGAATTACAAGCATTCAGTTCCTATCTAGGGGACATTAACTCCGGAATATAATGCTAGACATTAAATTACAAAGCATATAATCATTTCACTGATAATCAACTGATGTTCATAGCAGAATCCTTCCTTATTCCTCACACCTTCCCAGATCCCACAGACTCCTGTTGCCATCCACTCAACTGTCCAGTTTGCATTGACAGGACATGAACCCTGTCTGAGTGGTATGAGCACAAATATGTTTGGCATGCTGAAAACTGACAGCAAAAAGATTAACCAAACCTGAATATAAAATATAACACATGACCTAATGTCCTTAAGGTTGTATTTCTTTTCACTAAAAGTACCTTTAAGATGAGAGTCAACATTACCAATGTCCAGTCTGCTGCAGTCAAGAGAAAAATCCAAAAGGTTTTCCATGGGGACTTTGTCTGGCTTCCTGTGAAGTTCATGGTGATAAATTGAGTGATTGGATATTATTAAGAGGCTGGGAATCAGGACATGAAGGTAAGGTACTGCTTGTTTATGCTATGCATTTGCTGAGAGTTCTTGGGCAACTTATTTATTCTTTGTGTTTCTTTTTTCTTCAGATTGAAGGTAGCAATAAAATATTCCTAGCTTCTATACACAAAATTAAAAGCATAAAGCAAGAGGAGTAGAGGTATTGCTCATGTACTGTCTGCTATCATTGCTCTGGGATAATGAATGAGAAGTGCAATTAAGGGCAGATTGTGCATTACCGTACTAGCGATAATGGACTAAGATTGTACTGAGTATTAAGGTTAGAAATCTATAAAAACATTAACTTTCTTACTACTTCCAAAAACAAGCTTGTCTCTCCTTTCTCTGGACAGCTAACAGCACTTGCTGCCTCTAGTGACAATCCTAAAGTGGCAACTCTCAGCCTCTGCTTGCTCCCTTGTTTCTCTTCACATTTGTATATGACCTAGAAGGTTGCAGGGCACCATGTTTCCCAAGTGCTGGATGATGTCAACCCCAATCATCTGTGTATCATGTCTCTGGGGCACGGAAGCATTTAATTTTTTGTGCCCTTTCTGATGAAGAGGAACTGGAACTAAGCACTTTTGCCTTTCATAGCCCCTGGCTAGTAGTATCTGGCATGGGAAACCAGCTATATTGAGCAGGCTGTGCTGTAACTTCCCATTTTAACCAGAAGTGCTTAGAAATTACGGTGCTTGCATCCCACCTAGTGGAGGGATCGGATTAATTCATCAGCTGCTTATTGCTAAGTAAGCACATAATTCTGCTGTGGCTGTAGAAGCAGAGCTATCAGCCCTTTTGGGACACGAGCGGTCTGCACTACACACTCACATATTGTTGATTCACCCCATGCAGGATGAATTGGGTGCACTTATTGACGTAAGACTTGAAGCTTACACTGATGTCAGACAGCCTTAGTTGTACTGGAAGACCAAGTCAAAAAAACAATCTAATTGCTTGTGAGAGTTCAGCACAGGAGAAAACCAGCTCTGCAGCAATGATTCCTTGAGAGTCAAGTGAGCAATCTAATACTTGACAACTTTTTAGGTGTCCACCTCTTCCTACTGTAAATACTTTATAAGATTATAAATAAATACAACCTTTAGGCAGCTAATTTGACCTTTTGTCTCCCTATCAGCCCACAAAACTGGTCACCCCCACTTTGCCATAGCTGTGTGGCAACAACTGCCTGTCTTTTACTACAGGCAGCAGCTTTGCTGCTCCAGCTGTAGTTCGAGTTGTTGCCAGTGATTAAAACTAACCATTTTGAGGCTAACAAGCCGTCTGAATCCTCCTACAACCCCCATAAAGGTCACGATCCACCTTAGAAGAGCATTCATTTACTTCATAGGCAGGATCAAGGGGAGATAACCCTTCTTCCCACGTGGAAAAGTCTGCAAAGCCAAAAACTGTTAGGTTATCCTTCAGCATCCTAGTGCAAGGAGGAACTGCTCACTAACAGGTCAGGTGAGCAGGGTACATCACAGAAAACCTTAGTGAAAACAGAATTAACCATCCCCATATCTGCACAGATTACTTTTGACTTGCACTGAGAAAATAGGGAGGATTCCCAGTATGTCTGAAAGTGAATGAGTGAGCCCTTCTTGAGGGGAGTTTATTCTGCCAGTTTATTCCCCATTGACCCCCTGCAGCTACCTAGCACAGAGCTCTGTCCACTGCCACATGCAGACATTTGCCACCCTGCACATGGGATGCTCAAGCACTAAGAGAAAAGGAAGTTAGCCCCAAACACAGAGAGGGTTGCATAGACTTTCTGCTCTGCTATAGGCTTGAATAGGTCATATATCTCTCAAAAAGTGCATGATCTATCTCAGTTTCACAGACAAGAGTTTACCTTACAGCCATCAGTCTAGCTGGCACAGACCGAGTCTGCAGATATGGAACAATGCATGTGTAAGTGAACACACAAGATAAGTGAGTGTGTCCCCATCCTGATGGGTCATCTACTGCTCCTAAGGAATTGCTAATGCAATATGTAGGACAAGCTTGCATTCAGAGAGCTTGTGGAAACCTATTTTGTAGATATCCCAGATTCCAGCCGAAAGGATTACTTAAGCATAATGGCAACGTTGGAAGGGGGTTGTTCATTCCCCTTACTCTTCTTCAAGATAGAAGCCAATTCCAAGTTAAAACACTGTTTCTTTACACAACATAAAAATACAATGCCTTTTTCTATGTGGTAGTGCCTCCATCCTTTGCATACACAGACCCGAATCCTGTTTTCACAGGATGAGAATGCTCTGCTCCAAGTGCACTAGATGGCAGTATTCCTTTTGAGCAGGACATAGCCACTGCTCCACCTTCCAGGAGCCAGGCCCTACCTAACTGATGTTGGCCCTACCTAACTGATGTTGGCATTGTCATTCCCAGGGTATTCTCCCAAATTTGTGGTTTCCAACCTTTGTGTCCTGAGGTGGAAAACTGCATCCTGCCTCCTGTGTCCCATCTGCTGTTTCTTGTAGGAAAGCCTTCCTTCTGTTGTCCTCTATGTCTTCTCTCTGTTGAACCCTCAAAGGTAGCACCCAACCCAAAGGCTAGCTGTGTTTCTGCAGCACAGGGGCTATGGCTTATATGTCACTTAATCTTATTCAAACTAAGCTTAACAGTAAGTTTTGCAGCAATTTCCCTGGTACAAGGGTTGATCTGTGGTCTGTATTGCTCTTTGGGATTCTGTGGAAGAGAAGGTGCTTTTTTGATGTATTGATGTGAACTTGGAACTCTCAGGTTACACATATAGCTTTCAAGGATGAAGCCAAGTATATTTTTACTGATGAGATGCTGGGGATGCTGAGAATCAACACCCCTTACCAAGGCAGAGCTGCATCTAACTGCAAGTGGGAGAGAAGGTGAAGTAATTTTGGTAGCTTTTTCTCATATTTGAGCTTCCTCTGTCTACTCCAGGGGGTTCCTGCCAGATTCATTAGCACTGCTCACATCTAGTGAGGTGCTTTGGCTAGCTCTTTTAACTGTCCGGGTCTGCCCCTTTTGACCCCAAAGTAGGGCTTCAACTCATTTAGTAACTGTGCTTTTAGGAGGCAAAGCGACTCTAAAGGAAATGGCACACTCCATGTGGTGTGGAAGGGATGATGAGAGTTAAGTGCAGCTCAGAGGAAAAGAGCAAAGTGGTGCTCAAACAGTCTTGATTAACTTCTAATCCTTATAAGGCAGGAAAGTTGTAGAAGGCAATCATTTAGGAGGGAAATCTGATGGTAGTGTTAAACAGATCCCAAATTGTTGAATGAAAGAAGTCTTGTCACTATAGGCTCTGCTGAAAAGTGGAAGATAGAACTGTTTCCCTGGTAATAAATCCCTGAGAAGCCCCAACACTGAACTTGCATGCATGGCAGAGCAGCACCTCCTGTTTGATTCAATGCCTGCACTCAGCCCGTTCTTGCAGAAACTGGAAGAAGACATAGGAAATAAACCCAGCCCTCACACTGCACAATCAGTCCATGAAGACAACACAAGTAGACTTGAGTCTAGTCCCAGCCCTAGTGTTTACCTATAGCAAGAAAACTGAGCTGGTGTAGCCTTCACCCTGGCTTTGGGCTCAGATTTGTGTAAGTGTAGGGTATGGAGACTTTTCTACCCCACCCCCCTCCCCCAGATTATAGTGTTTCCTGTTTAAGTGCATTTACACTGACCACTTTGGATGCAAACACACCACGGCTTGTTGGACATCATACCATACCTTACCAGCAGCCCTACTCAACATACCAGATGACCTGCCTAGATCACAACACTCAGGAGCTTGGAATCTACATCCTGATGCTACACGTCAGGCTTCCTGAAAATATACATCTCCTATAGCTGCATGCTATGGTGTCTTTTTGGAGGCCAGAAACAGAACCGTGTGTGGGGTAGTTTCTGGTGGCAAACATAGCTTGTCTCCATAGCCAAGAGAGGGCAGCATCCTCCCTCAGCTAGGAAGGCAGAGGAGGAAGGAGCTGCCTGGCCATACATATCTTTCTAGGAAAAAGCATGCTTTATCAGATGGCATTTTAGATGAAACATTCATTTTAAGACTTTGTGCATCTGTTTATAGCGATATCAACTGATTTACAGCTTGGAGGGGATAAATTGCTGGGGACAATTTATCCCACACCTATAAATAAAACCCAAGCCGGTCCTTGGTGTGGCATTCTCAGCTGCCCATGCCTGCCATTACCCCAGCGAGAAGGTGTGCTGGTCTCCTGGTAACCAGCATCCCTCCCCAAGTAGCAGCACAAGGGGAAAGGCAACTGCATCTGTTCCAGAGTATATAGCCTTACACTACAAGGTGGTGGTGGAGGGAAGGCAGAAGAGAAAAGCAAGTGGGCAGGTGCTCTACATTTTTGTTGCTGTTTTATATTCATGTATAAGTAATGCCACAACTGGACTTTAGGAAAAGCAGCCTGGAAATAGAAGACTCCAGCATTTAGCAGTGGCTTGCATACCAAATGGGGGCTCTCTTTCCTAGGATTACATCTCCTCCAAGTAGTTTTCTGCATAATGCACCATGGTGGATGCCCAAGGAAGCCCACACTGGTGCTCATACTATCTGTATATCTGGCAGCCTTCAGGCACTGAGCTCCCGATGAGCTCAATGGAAGTGTGATGCAGCTGGAAACATCCAAGCTACGCTGCAGCAAGGGAGAATATACATAGGAGCCTTTTTCTCTCCCAGGTTCCTCCTGCAACATGTGAGAAGGCAAGAGGAAATGCCAATAGCTACTGCTGCACCACTCCGCAAAGCAAAGAGGAATGATCACAGACGGGTTTCCCACCCAGGAAACCAGCACTCACTTGTAAGCTCGGGAAAAAAAAGAGAGCAAGCCTGTGCTGGCAGAGATGTGCCACCAGCATTTCATTTCAGAGCTCCTGTGGTATGCTTCTTATTGGCCTAATTAACAAGCTTGAAAGACTAGGAGTCACAAGGTTCATATGCAAAACAGATGGTAGACAGGACATCAATAAAGCTCTTTTAGATTATGCTGGAAAAAAAAGCAGCAGCTTTTGCTTGAAATAATTTCATGCAAATGGGACTTGATTTACAGCCCTAACGCAGCACTTATTTATACTGTTGCAAGCCTTTAAGAAAGCAAGCTTCTCACAGAAGATGAGTTTACAGCAGTAGAGGAGGGTGGGTTGCATCTAGATGTGCTTACAGCATTGCATCACTGTGCAAAAGGAATTCTTGCTGCCAGCCCTGCTACTGACCTGACACATGCCATCTCTTCTGCCAGGCTTATTTAAAAATAGAAATACTTCCTGTATGTAATGCTTCAAGATCCTTTTAAGCCACATAGCATAAATTATTGTAGGAAACAGAAGAAAATGGAAGATTGTTAGAGGTCTATGTCCTTCAGTTTCCAAGGACTGCTACATGTAAGTCCACAAGTGCTTTCACCATTTTGATTAGAAGGATTTCAAAGTCCAGCTGAGCCACTGTGCAGGTCACCAAGATATCTCTGACTCAGTGCAGTCCTTCTGTGAACCGCAGGGAAGGAGTTAGGCCCTGAAAATACACAGGGGAGAGCCAACAAAATTGGCATCTATCAGACTGTATTTGGAACACTATCCTTCACTTTCATTAGGGACAGAGCCTAGTTCATAGGTTTAAGCTTTAGCAGAATTTATACCACCGTGCCCATGGCGGTATAATCTAGACAGCTGGAGGGATTCGGAGAGCAGTGAATATATTATTACAGATAGAAATGTCCTGTATACCCAAAGACCAAGCATGGGTTTGTAGTCTGTCTGCTAGCTCGTACTGTCACATCACCACCGCAACCAACGCTCACACCCCCAGCAATAAGTACTAGGATGTAAGCACAGGCTATATTTCCACTTTAATGCAACAGGCTTGGCTCTCAGCTTCACTGTCACTGTGACATTGGATGCTAGTTTCAGGCATGAAGAGAAAGCCTCTCTGGGGTGACTTCAGTCACTGTGTAACAAACCCAGCATTGAGCTGTAAACCATGAAGTGAGAGTTTAGCAAAAGCTTGGTTTAATCTATTGACCAGACCTATTGAAGAAGTGACTGGAAACTAAAAAGCAGCCAGGAGCATTCAGAACCTGGCCTCATGAGAAGCCAAGTATGAGCAGAATAGTGCTATTTCTGTGCCCATGCCTGCTGGGGCCACAGAGGATGCTGGATGTGCTCCATATTCCTGGGGGGCTGGAGGGGAAAACCCCATACTCAGCTATTAATATTTACCTAAAGCCTTGATCCTGGCTAATTCCAGCAGAAAGATGGAAGAGCCACACCACAGCCAATAATTAACTTTTGTACTGATTGTGGCAATGGTCAGAACAGAGGTCATCAGATAATGCTTGTCTGGTGAAGCATTGAGAGAAATGGGAGGATTTGCAGCTCTCAGTCTTATTTCAGTAGGAAGTGAAGATATTTGGTGTGCTGAAAGCAAATAGGATCAGTGGTTTTCCTGTGTTCCTTAAAAGTGCTAAAGGGACCTCATTCGTTCAAGCCACAGGAAGGCACATTAATATCCTATAAGCTTTTGGCAGGGCACAGAACAACAGGAAAACACTTGCCAGAAGCACTGAAACACAGAGACTCTGGTCTAGGCAGATCCAATAATCAGCTGGAGCACGTATAGTGGCAATTAGGCAGATGTGCATAGGTCTGAAAATGTATTTCAATGCCCCTAATCTCCTGTCCCACCATAGACCTCATCCCCAGTCACTGAGACTGCAGATATCTCCACATCCCTCCAGGAGTCCATAGGTCCCTTTTGCCCAGTTTCCCATCCCTTTTGCCCAGTTTCCCATTTGGGATGTTGTAGTATTTGTACAGTGCTGCTTGTGCAAAGCTGTGGGCAAAATAAACCCCTCCAAAAACAAGCCCATCCCACTGCCTTTTCCACAGAGGGGATGAGGAATGAGAACACCACACAACAACATCCCCATATAGGAAACACTTGAATCCGTGCAACATGGATTTTCAAGCTTAGCTTTGCTTCTCTGTGTGCCTGATAGGAGCACCTCACACTGAGCTCCTGCCTCATCCTGGCTGGAGCTGAAGCAATAGGTACGTACGCTTGGAGCCTGGATTCCCCCAGGTCTTGCACACATACTGTGACTATTCTTCTAGAGAGACTTCCCTTTGTATGTAATAAAGGAGAATGATTGCTTGCTTATTCCTTCAACAGACACAGCAACACACACCTATGAGCAGCAGAGGGATCACACAGTAACACACACGTGTGTGATGTGGGTGCTGCCCTCCGTCACATCTTATCCCTCAGTAATAACAGAGGGACTGTCTTCTGTAGGGCCAGTGGGGTATTGTTTGCATTTCTTTTAAAGTCTCTCCCTTCCCTGATGTCTTTTTATTCCCTGACCTGAGACAAACCATCCCAGCCCTTCAGCCAACCCACATGCAGAAGGACACATCAACAAGCTGCCCGAGGTAGGGTCTCCACAACAGGGTATCCCTGCTGTTATCCCCAGTCAAATCCCATGCTTGGATTTGACTATTTTGAGCATCATCTGAAAGTTCTAGACAAGCAGATTATCCTTACTATGTGTAATGACTGCGTGGGCAAGGGGTGAGGACTTGCTCACCCCAGCACTTCCCAATTGTGTGAGCAGGTTTCTGTAGGTCTCTTCCTGCGCCATGTATGTCCCCTCAGACACTGCACAGGGAGCTACACCTATGCCAGAGGTCTGGGCTCTACTCTAAGGGCCATGACAGTAAGCACTGCAGCACTCACATCCTTATGGGATCTTGCTCTGCACAGCAGCGAGCCACATGGTCTGGTGACTAAAGCACAGGCTTGGGCATTGGTTCCTACTGCCAGTTCCAATATTGACATCTTGTGTTATTAGCTAATACTTGCCGACAAAAGGACATCAGTGGCATATTGCTTAAACACACTTAACACTTAAAAGAGAAGGCTATTCTCCCAATAAGTTGAAGGCTGGGTTGGACATAGCCTTGAGTGACATGGTTTAGTGGGAGGTGTCCCTGCCCCTGGCAAGGGGGCTGGAATGAGGTGATCTTAAGGTCCTTTCCAACCCTAATTATTTTATGATTCTATGAATAAGCACTAAAACATCAGACCAAAGTTTCTTTACATACTGTTTTCACTTGGTCTCACCTTTCATTATAATTACATAAGTTGCTTGAAAACAGGATTTCTGCTTTTGCAGAGGCTTATTGGTTGCAAGCAGCAATGGCCCTACTATACTTCAGAAGATATTCATAGTAAATAGGTGTTTATGCAGTGCCTTCTTCCAGCACATCATAATCCTACATGAGTTCTATAGGAAGCCATGTTGCTCTCCTTATAGCACAGGTATTTCCAAAGCAGAACACACTTACTGAACAGACCCTAAGACTGAGATTTCAGCTATAAGCTAACAAAAAACTTCGTATCCAGTTTAAACAGAAGCAAAAGTATAGCTAGACATTGGATTTTGTGGTGCCAGTGCTTTATAAGAGCACTACAGGAATTACAATGACTATAAATGGTCAGAAACTCCATTTTAGGTTTCATGCAAGAGATGGCACTGTAAGCTCCAGCAATTAATTTAGAACCAGGAGGAGGTGTATGTGGGAGGGCACGGATGTATTTTTAAAGGTAGATTACAAACATTAATATTAGAAAAAGTATTTTTGTTTCTGTTTTGATTAACAGAAGGTTATTAAGTTTTCACTGAAGACTCATACGTTCCATTGCAAGCAGATTGGTTCACTGGGACATAGGAAACAGAAAATAGAGTCAGCTACGAAAGCAAACCCAGAAATCCAATGCCAACCAAGCTACATATGTTTCTTGTTTGATCAAAAATGGATTTTTTTTTTCCCCAGATGAAAAAGCGTATGCATATGTATGTGCCAGCACCAGCATTGAAAGTAGGAAAAGGTGAAGAGCTTAGCTCCTGCAGGTATGATTTGAATCTTCACTTGCTAGATACCACAGTTAGTAGCTAAATATTTCTAGCTTTAAAATCCCAAAGTAGAGCTTAAAAAAAACCCAAGAACAATCTCAGCAAAGCAAGCAATATTCACAAAGTGGACTTTCCATGCCTAAACTCTCTACCCCAATCCCACAGGTGTTTCTTGCTAACATTGCACTCACCTTTGTTAGGCAGGCTACCATTAAAACACTAAATCTCTGCTGCTTACCGTAGAGCCTCAAATACACTGAGCTTAATGCCTTTATAAGACCTTGGTCCTTGACTAGGATTGTAGATGATTAAGGAGAAGAGCTGCCTCTTTGGTGGGGCCTCACCCCTCAGGTGTATCTAAATCACACAGAGCTAACACACTGCAGCTGAATACGGTGTTGTCATCATGGCAGGCAAATTCAGCCAGTACTGAGGATATTCGGGACGTGAAGCACCCTGATTCCCCTCCCAGGCAGGGAAGGGAGCGGAGGCTACTCTGAGATGTGTTTCTAAGCATATAATAAAAACCACCTTTTCCTCCTTCCGCTTTGACGCTAAAGCCCAGTAAAAGGCCTTTAATCACAGCGTTTCCTATTAGTTCCTTTGAGTGGTTTACCATCATCCTGTGGTTTCCTAATTGGTGAAGCTGACCAAAGTGGAGGCTGGAAGCTCTCCCTCCGCTTCCTTGCACCCTGTGAACTCTTGTGACAGAATAAGGGATGGAGTGGGAAAACAAACCGGCTAAGGGTGCCCCTTTTGACAGCAGTCTGCTTTCCCAGCAAGTAAAACCAATTATGGTGCTACAGCTGTGTTGCCTTTTCTAAAGGGTCTCTGGTGCAGGGTCTGAATGCACCTTCTCAGGGATAGTCTGAAACGCTCTCAGCATCTAGCTCAGCTCTTCAGCACAAATTGGTCTTGAAATCTCAGTGTAAATGTGTCCTAAACAGTAAATGTATTTATTGTGCTGGGAGAAGAATAATTCATAAGTGAGAGAAATACAAGCTGATCTTGTTGACCAATTAAATTACTGGCAAGTGACAGTTTCAAGTCTGATGGTGCTTCAGTGTTAGGAAGCCAGAAAAACATTGTAAGAATCGTGGTATGTAATGTACATCTGAGTCACTTACTTCTAACAAAGGAAAGGAAAAGAATTTGAAGTTTCCTACTATCAGCCCACCTGCAATTACATTTAACTGCCGAAATCCAGACCCATCCAGCTCTGCCATAAAGCAGGTTCACTTGGGATGCTGGGCAGTTTCCTAGGGTAAGAAATCCCTATATCATAGGAGGGCACAAAGTACACTGTGAGGCCCTTTTAATGCCTTTCAGGAAGAAAATCCCAAAACTCTCTCTGAAGAGAGCAAGAACATTGCACATGATTTAGAAAAAAGCAAAATTAGGGGAGCTAAACTATGCTGATTCAGCTGAAAACATAAAGTTGAGGGAAGATTGTGCTGCATCCTCACCACAGAAGCTCAATTAAATAAGCTAATAGAAACTTGTTGCATACAAACCTGCTGGCTCAGCATGCTAAGATGGGCCAGTTTCTGCAGCTAGTAACACCAAGGGACAGGCGTATCTAGTGTTAGAACCGTCTGCTTTCAAAAATGCATTCTGAATTAAGAGGCACTTACTTATAGTCGGGCGCTTGGGGGTGGCACTACTCTGGAGAAAGCCTCAAACAGCGCTGGGAGCAAGAAGCTTAAATGACAGACGTCACGCCTCTAAGAGGCTGTGTTCATCACAGGCAGAGGTTGAGCAAAGAAAGTGCCAGCTCTTTGATAGATTGTCCTGTCCTCAGCTTAATGGAGTACTTCAGCATCCTTCACAGCACTGAACGGACTTGTCGGGATGCCCTAGCATCCTCTGGTATCATCTCCTTTCAGGGCTCCTGGAGTTACAAAGCCTTTGGGATTCAGATAGAAGGCTTTGCCTTGGTTGTCCAGGCAAGCTGAAAGAGACCTGTGGGTGGAGATCCTGGATCTCAATCTTTCTCCACAGAAACACAACTAACTCACTAAAGAATAGTGGTACAGTCTTTCCACTTCCATATGCTCAGGTCAGCTGTGAAGGAAAACACCACCCCTTCTGTGTCATGGCAATGCTCTTTACAATATACTTTGCTTCTCCATCAGAGCATTTCCCAAAAGATTGGAGAAGAATTAGAAAGCAAGCAGGGCTTGGTGCCATGGTGTATTGAGAGCCAACCCAAAAGGCACCATCATTTTCTGCTTCCCCAGGAAGCACAGGACCCAGATGGGACCAAGACAACAATCTTCCTGCATTGCTTCTGGTACATGTCGTTAATTTAACACAAGGGATGTTGTTGATAGACACCATTTTCTCAGCCTTCCAGTGTCACTAGCGATATGGAATCTGCTGCAGAGTCTGGTACAGCGCCTTGTTTGCAGTAGCTTTGTTGCATGAAAACAGAAAGCCCAGCCACCACAGTTACAGGCGTGCATGAAATGTCTGATGTTGCATGACTCCAAACACAGTGCTTGCATTCACATGTGCCTAAACTTTCACAGTAAAGAAATATCTATATTGTGAAGCAATGTTTGCTTAGGGTAGTGGATTTTGCACAGCAGAGAAACTGACACTCTTCCATGTTCCCTGCTTTGCTCTGGTGCTCGCTCCTGCTTTTAAGGAGCTAGGACATCCATGTGTTTTAAATACAGGAGTTATCCACCATCAGAGTGGTGAAAGGAAAAGCCTGGGACCTTCTCCCTGTAGGGCTGGTTTGAGGCAGTGACTGGGGAATGAGGAAAACACATCACTTCTTCCCTGGCCTCAGATGGAGAAGCAGATGATGAGCCTAGCATGAAGGAAAGTTTGTTTCCCCACTGCATAATGGACCTATATAGCTCCTTCTGACACACTGGCTTTCACACCCCACTTCATAGGCAGTAGCCAGACACTCCTCATCACACACAGGCTTTCAGCAGCAGCCTTACTGGGTCCATATGTCAGATTCCACTGGTCCCTGCCTCCTGTTGGCTCCCAAAGCTATATAAATGGATTGCTATCAGTCACTGCCGATGCCTTCTCTGGTAACGTTTGTTTCATGCATGCTAATGAGAGGACCAGTAAGAACAGATTTATGTTTGGCTCAGCCCAGAGGTAACACGCATGAAAACGCTGACACAAATGCTGAATAAAAGGGATTTGAAAATCAACATCCCCAACTGTTACCAGCTACAGTGTAATCCTTTTCCAGGCCTGTTGGGAAATGTCCTCGGAGAAGCTGACATCAGTGCAGCTGCTTCTCTCCCTAGCAGTTAGAGCTTGCTTTCACATACTTGACCGAGGCAAAAAGAAATGGCAGGGAGTGAGCATGTGAGAGAGGGAGATTATCTTCTTTTCCTAAAGTTCGTTTTGGAGATAAAGATGTTTATGTTTCTGAGAATTAAATGGGTGACCAAAGAGGATATTGGATGGAAGGAGCTAAGTCCTAGGCACTGCTTTTGCTTTTTTGCACGCTAAACACTTCACAACTGAACCTTTTGTCTATTCCAGTACAGTTGTTCATACAGTCACCACTCTGTTTTCTTGCAGTCAAGTCTTTCAGGCAATGTGCAGTAATGCAGCTGGGAAGATGTTAGAGGATATGCATGATCTTAGCTTCTTTTTCCCACCGTGGTCTATTATTAATCCCCTAAGGTATCTATTTACTGCACCTAGCACAAGATGTGGCTCCAGTCTTCCCCCATGAGCAAAGAAGTCATATCTGGGAATGTCAAAGCGGAGCTGTTCCATGGGAGTCTGAATGTCTTCCCATTTGCACTCCCCCAGAGCCCGAGTGGGAGCAGCCCATGGGATTAGATGAGTGCTGACAGAAAGCATTTAAAAAGAACACTGAAGAACATGCAAAAACCTAAGTCCAGGGCTGCAGCCCTTTGTCTTCATCAGTGCAGCTTACACCTTAATCAGAGTAGGGAGGCCTGAGAGCTTCAGTGTCTGTGGATAGATAAACACTATGCTAGTAACCCATCCCTACCATGCAGATTTTTGCAGGCCCTGTGCACTATAGTCCTTTGCATTTTTCTTTGCTAAGATTATCATTTAGATTGGACTGTAAAGGGACAAATCTTTCCTAAAATTGTTGAGGGTAAAATAAATGAGCTGTAAATAAACTCACAACTGACATAAAGAGGTAGGGGAGCAGCCCCCTGCCCGGCTGATTTTGCCCATTTCTCCTTGAAAGGAGTGAACTGCTTTCAAAAGATGCTTGATTCATGTCTGTTGACCACAGTGGGGATCTAGGGGATAGCTTAGAACTCTCTTGCTTCCACCTTGCATCCCCTCCAGATGGGAGGGGTGTGAGTGTTGTAAGAATCACTGTACCTCCATTAGATTGATGGCCAGCAGGATCCTGGATGATGCTGGGAACACCTCTGCCTATTGAGAGGGCAGATTCACTCCTTTGCCTC
Source organism: Forpus xanthops (assembly GCA_032466535.1). NCBI lineage: Eukaryota > Metazoa > Chordata > Aves > Psittaciformes > Psittacidae > Forpus > Forpus xanthops. The sequence goes on from JASSUY010014954.1 coordinate 22,598, forward strand.
ACTGAAAGCCTCAGTGACTGTGCACATGCAGCAAATGTGTTTTGGACACTGGAAAGCAAGTGTTAGGTAATAACTCTTAGCAGATTACTTAAAATTTATAAGTGATTATAAATAATGAATGGGTGCACTTCAGCTTTTAAAGCGAGTGATATACTCTGAAGTGCAAAGCTTCCATTCAGCAAAACTGGGTGTTTAGTTTTGGACAACTGCACTCTTTTTTCTTCCTTTTTTTTTTTTTAATTAGCTTAACAGATAACCTATTTAAAAATGGATGAGTATTTTAGGAGCTGTAACAGCCCTACAGTAAATAGAAACCTGACTCTATAATATTGTACCCAAGTTCTTTTTGGCTGTCTATCACTGTATGTGACGCTGCTGATCGATCCTGCTTCTCTTGCCAGTGTGAGGATAAGGAGGCATTTGTGTCCATAGAGATGGCCTCTCTTAGTCCATCCTATCACATCTGATTCAGATGACCTTGGGAAAGTCATCTGAAAAACCAATAAATTACTCATTGCATGTCATAGTGGATCTAGAGCCCCAATCTATAAGGCACCTCTGGACATGCTGACTACTAGCATTTCAGTGAGAATTGAGGATACTCAAAATCAGTTAAAACTTCATAGAATTGACCTTGTGGCTCTTGATGGAAAGCCTGTTAAAGCCCAATGGAAAAGCTGACCATCTTCAGTGGGCCCTTGATCAGTTTGCTAGAAAGGAACCCACAGATACAAGACAAAGAAACCATGCTGAAGGAAGGACCTCAGCACAGCCTTGACGCTGTCAACATCCTGTATGTGATTTCTCTATGTGCTCATATGAAAAAAAGACCTGAAAAGGCACTAGCCACCTCAGCCATGTCTCTTGCCCTTGTGACCTTTCACTGTGTGTCTTTAGGTATTGTAGTTCATGGAATTTGTCTGGATCTAATGCTTCTGTACCTGTCACCAGTGAATGGCTGAATGAATGGCTGCTAAGGGCTGCCACTGATGCTGACAGCATGGGGCATCATATGCTAGCCACTCAGAGCAGCACCATGCACTACCATTTTCTTCCATTAAGCTGCTTCTCCCCACTCTGCTGAGGAACAGAGATGTGAAAGAGACACCTTGCTTTGGAGGATTTTACACTAACAGCTTGGGTGTTCTGTGTCTTAACTCCAGGTTTGGGTGCCTGTGACCATTTGGTGGGCTCTGCAGCACCCCTGATCCAGCCCTAAGGGTCCAGGTGGGGTGCAGGATGTTCCAGCTTTCCTGCCTGGTCCTGTCTTGGGGGAGATTCTGCAAGGGATCCTTTGCTTGTCTTTCACTGCTCAAAAAGGGAGGTCAGACATCTAGGAGTATGTCCACAGGATATTACAAGCCACTCACAGAGACTCCGATAGAAGCAGAGTATTGTAGTGAAGTGATCCTTTATGGTCTCAAAGGAATGTAAAAAAAAAACCTCCTGGGGAAAGTATTTTGACAAATACCCCATTAAGCCCCCCCAGAATCTCACACTGCACCACTTTATGTAAATCCCAAGGACAAAGGAATATTTAACTTTTCACGTACCATAAATAAACCTGTTAAACCAATACATCCCCAAGGAATAATAAAACAGGCAAATACAGTAAATACATTAGTTCTGCTCCACTTTTATGTGGGAGGTACTTTCCTTTGTCTGCCAGACAGGCACTTCTTTCTGGAGGGGGAAAGGAGAAAATTGTTATTGATGAAAGGTGGCAGCTTGTTTGAACCACAGGAAGCAAAGTCACGGCCTTCAATTGAAGTAGTGGCCAGAGCAGGCAGAATACAGCAAAGATAATGGAAAAATCAAAGGGACAGGAGGGAAGTCTAGTGGCTGGAAAGGAGCATGGGGCGGATGCCAAATGCAGCTCTGGGTATGGCATTTGTGGTTGTTTAGAAGAAACGACAAAGTTAGTGCACAGTGCCTCTCAGCAAAGGGGGAGGAAGACTTGGGCCTTGCAGTTTTAGAAAGACCTCTTTTGTCTCTGTTTCTGGTTATAGACATCTTGGTCAACACAGAAGAAGGAGACTTGAGTCACAAAGAAGAGGATGTGGGAACACAGAGCATTTTATACTGACCTGCTGCACATAAATGAAGAGGAAGGGTGCTGGGTGGCCTTCTCTGCCGACAGCAAGCGGTGAGAGCTGTGATGAATGGGCAGTCTCCTAGCCTGGGCACACACTGCACTGTCTGCCCACTTCAGCCAAATTTAGGTCAGGATGTTTCCAATTCTAATTGTGCCAAGTCGGGGCCGGTCTCCAGCACTAAGGCAGGACCTGTGTAGTCACTGAGGATGTGAGGGGCTTGTGAGACAAAAGCTTGAAAGAAAGAACTTTACTCTTGATAGCACTTGGCTGCACAGACTAATCTCTTCATTCTGAACCCTGCAAGTAAATACAGTAGAGTTATGACCTCTGGAAGAGATGGAGGAGTGTGGGTGCCTGCTAGCTTCCACGTTGGACGACAAGAACAACAAAGGACCCAAGTGCGAAATCTGTGAGCAATGTGGATGTGAACCAAAACATTTCTGCCCTGTCCTGAAGGATGAGCTCAGGACACCCACAGCAACCTAATCTTTCCCCTGCCAGCATAAATCCACAAGTCCTCAAACTTTAGGTACCGCAGCGTACAGCAAGCTTCTCCATTGTAAGTGATACAAAGAGGCTGGATGTGAGAAGGGGGTCTGTGCTCCCAGCAATACACTAGGAAAGGACCACCATGCCTTAGAGGTCTGGGCTGGGAGGTTTTACAGAACATCTGCTGTGCTCACAACAATAATGTTAATCCCTGTTCCCTTACAACAAAATTACAAGCTATTGTAAGACCAAAAGCTTGCTAAAATGTTCCATGGAAGAGGACAGGGAGAAGGTCAACATGCCAATGTGCTATGCTGCTGATACAGTAAGAAAACCCCACCACAAATAACCACTAACCCACAAAAAGAACTCTAAAGGAAAACTTATGGGGGAGCCCATAAGTGATTCTAGGTGATTCTAAGTGAACCAAGGGATTCTAGGCAGTCTGGCCAGTGGAAGACATCTGTTCCTGAATCCAGAGATCAGTTTAAACTTGGGTGCAAAACACACCAGCTTGGTAACAGAAAATTCAGTGCCAGTAGGAATGCCAACATGAGCTGCCTGCATTGAGTCACTAGTTGCAGGCAGCATTAATTCTTTGCTTATCCTACAGATAACTAAGGTATGGCAAATGGGGGGAGAATTCCTATATTTGGCTCAGACAGGCCACCAGACACAGACAGATGCATGAAATTAATACAATACAAACATGATGCAAACTCTAATGCTCTAGTTGATTTAGCCCCTTGGAAGTACCAAAACGTGGGACACCCAAGGTTTTTATCTCAGGCTGTCTTTCCCAGGTGCAAAATTCCTTTATCAAGCTGTAGATTTCTATCCATATGCTTCCAGGTCTTGGTTTCTCCCGTGGAGCTGTAACTAAAGTTGCTCCAAACAATAGCATGTGTTTTTCTGTGATATGGATGCTTACCCTTTTCCTTTCCAGCATGCTGCCTTGCATTGTGTCATACAGCCATTCCCTTAAGCTTGCTTGTGTGAAGGTGAGGTGTGCTGCTTACTGCCTTCTCTTTAAAGTGCTCTCCTGCAAATGGTGCTCCTATCTCTCTCAAGTTCTTCCTCACATCTTGCCCAATGCAGTGAAAGGTGGTGGTGGGAGAGTGGTAACTGCTGGTCTACATTCAATATGCCCATATATGACATGAGTAGGTCAGGCTGAATGGGGCTTTTGAGCAACCTAGGCTAGTGGGAGGTGTCCCTGCCCACGGCAGGGGGTTGGAACTGGAAGAGCTTTAAGGGCCTTTCCAATCCAAACCAGTCTGTGGTTCTATGATTATGATAAGACTATAAAGGCAACAGCACTGGGTTAGAGTGATGTTTTAACTGACCCAGTATGCAGTCAGTTTTTTGCCAAAACTGGAGGCCTAAAGAAGCATGTCAGGATAGTGAAAGTATATATACTTCCTCTGACTCTACTTCCAGCTCTGTTTCCAACTCAGGATCATCCTGAACCAGGATTCCTTTCTGTGCATATGGATATTTTTATTCATCAGCTTCCTTAGCTGCTCTCTGAATGTAATCAAAGTCATGGTACACCTTGTGGCAAGGAGTTCCCCAGTTCAACAGGGAGAGAAACTACCTGCCTTGTTTTGAACCAGCTACTTACTGACTTCATTTGGTGATCAAGTTCTTGCTCCAGAAAAGGCAACGGTCAGTGTGTATTTACCATCTTCATGGCACTTGCTACTCTACAGTCCTATCAGGTGTCGCATTTCTAGGCTGAAGAGTCCTAGATGACTTAGTCATCCCTTTTATGTAAGCTTTTCCATACATCCTCATTGTCTTTCTCTGAACCCCTCCTGACATAGGGAGGCCGGAGCTGTACACTGCCTCCAATATGTCGTCAAACTATGGATTTGTACAATAGCCTATGGATAGTCTGTGTTTTCTGCTTGGGTTGTCTTCTAGGGTGTCCTAACATTTTCCACCACTTCATGCTGCCAGTCTTTGGAGTAAAACTTCCAGAAGAAACACACATGAAGGAATCAGTTTTGAAAGGTAAAGGCTATGTGTACACATTGGATGCAATGAGTTTGTTCACTCACTTGAATAACATGAATCCTGCTGGAAGGATCACTTGAGTAGAGCTCTTTGCTGACATGAGTAGCATGCGCAGCATATGCTCTATCTTGCTCTATATAGCATATATAGCTCATATAACTGACATGAGTAGCAGCCTGCAAATTAAAATAATGAGGTGATCTAGAAAGGTTAAGGGGTACAAAAGAAGGTACTAAAAACTTGTGGATTTGCTAGGGGCCAGGAAACACTGAATCTTCAGACAGCACCATCACATCCCATGAACCAGGGATCACAGCACCCCTTCCTATCTTATCCCCATAAGACCAGTGCAAGATAGAAAGCCCTATACTTGCCATTTAGGCACTTTATTTCCTACCACTATTAGAACCCTTATTTTTCAACCATCCTAGAATATGTCATTCCTGGAAAATTTGAGCAGCACTAAACTTTTCTCTCTACACTCTCTGAACAAGCTCTTCCATTCCTGGTTCCTCAAAGAGGGAGCAGCTACAGTCCTGCTATCCACCTGAGCCACAGGGACACTATTCGAAGGTGTTAATCCAAAGAAGATGTGGTACAGCACCAGAAGTCACTCGCCAGAGGCCAGGTTCCATCCTCAGCAAGCTGGAGATTTAGGTTTACTCCTTGTCCTCTCACTACAGTCCTTCATGAAGAGTCCCTCCCCAGCATCCCTATAGGCCCCCTTCAGATATTGGAAGGCTGCTATGAGGTCTCCATGCAGCCTTCTCTTCTCCAGGCTGAACAGCCCAACTCTATCATCCTATCTTCATAGGGGAGGTGCTCCAGTCCCTTGATCATCCTCATAACACATAATATTTCCCTTGGTTTGTCAGTTGTTCATAAGTCAGGGTGAGTTTCAATGACATTTAGGAATGAGGCTACTAAATCACAAAAGTGTTGTTAAAGTATAATTTTTTAAAAAGTCAAAGCAGCACTCTTCTTGGACTTCTTAAAGCCTTTTTTGTGTGTTTCCATCCCACAAAATGAATTTGGTACTTTCTCTGCTTTTTGAATGTGTGTCTTTCCTGCTTCTAAACACAGTGGGATCAAGATGTGAGTCTGTGAGGTTCAAGAGGCTGGACTAGTGCTTGTTGCTTGGTCATAACAAAGTTGAACCATTTAAGCAATGAATAACAAATGATAGAAGTGTTCAGGATGATAGAAGTCCATCCTTAGGATTTTATAATATATGGAAAGATTGGAAATTAACTGCTAATCTGCCACCATTTAATGCAACTAGAGAGGTGGAAGGTAGAGGGAAGGGATGGCAAGCAGCTTGGCAATAAGCAGGAGCTGAGAGTGAGCATGGATGCTCAGGAATTGAGTATGTTTGGTTTTATCATGAAGCAGAAGGTGCTGCTACAGTTGCACGAGATAATGATTTCTACTGAATTCCTGGTGAGAAACCTTGTTACAAATGCAGCTGCATATGCTGAAAATGGTGTATACTCTACCACACTGCTTCACATACCTCATCCTGTAAAGCTGTATTTCAGCTTTTGTGTAACAAGGTGCAAGCAAGCCAGCAAGCTCACATGTATTTTTTTTCTTTTTTTGTGACAAGAGAAAAAGCATCCTGATTGCGTTCCTCTTTTTTCCTTTTCTCTGCTGTTGTTGTGTAAGCCCTGCTGTCTCAGCTGTGATAGTGAGTTTGACCCTCAATCCACTCGCAGAACAAATGGTTCTGTAGGCCAGTCTCTCCGCTCTCTGACAATCTGTCTGCAGGGGTGAAAAAGCAGTTCATTCTCTGTTCTTATTCTCACTGGTCAAAGCTCTTGACAAGATGTCAGTGCCTACTGTGATAGCAGTTCTCAGCCTTTTTGTGATTTGAATATCTTACTTGGAAAAGGGCCCTAAGCTTTTTAAAATAACTTCACACAGACTCTGAAAGAGGCTTGAGATTTAAGACCAACCAGTTAACTGCATTGGCCTTCAAATATGGCCTTTTATTCTGTTACCTCTAGTCTATTCAAACTGTGGTATCATCTTTGACACTGTTCAGCTGTATTTTGTGTTTGCTTTGGTGCTTTCATGTGGCAGATATAGCCTTAGTTCTGTAATAGTCAACAATAAATGTCTATGAAGTTCACCAGGTGATACAAAAGGCATGGTGTATATACTTCTTCCTACCAATTTTTATAAAAATGAAAGATATAAAAATAATATGCTGTAGGATAAGCTTTTCGCTGAGTATGCTGCTGAAGAGCTGGAGAGGACACCAATGCATTATGTACTATGTGGAAAAGGAGTTATTGGATTTCTGCCCTGTAGCTTGTACAACCATCAATAAGCTTTCATCTCCTGCTTTACCCCTACCAGAGTGCAGCAGTAAAACATATTTTGAAGTTTCAGCAGATTTCATTGTTTCTTCCTTTCTGCAGCAGTGGATCGCAAGGAAATGAGAAGCCTTTGGCCAAATACTTGCTCTATTAGTCTAGGCCAGCAGCTGGGCAGGTGTCTCTCTCACACGCACACATGGTATTTCCTTGCTCTATGAAAGGTTATTATATGGACTGAGAAGCTGAACAGATGAAAATGAATATGAGTAATTGCGGTTTGATTTTTTAACCATTCTAGAAAAGTCTAAGAAGGGAACACAGTTGGGGAAAATTGCAGCAACTATATACAAGTGTTTCAAATTATGTCAGTGGTTTTTTTTGATCATTTTTTGTGTCAGATACATCCCTTGACAGAACAGGAGGAGCTTCTCAAAGTGTCTTAAGTTGAAGTATAATATACGGCCTCTAATTCTTTATGCTATGAAAACATAATGCGTGCTTTTGGGATATGACAGTAAATAAAATACTTGATGTATTCTTAAAATGTAGTAGTGTAGAATTAAGTGTGATAAATTAAGGAAATAAAAATAATCCTTTTGTTTCTTCTCCAAATATTAAGTCCACATGAAAATCTCCCTCAGGAAAAAAGATATTTTTTTTTTCCTATCACTTTCCCAAGCATAACCTTGTGAAGGTGACTCGTTTTACAGTCTCCATCATTTAGGGAACCATGGTATCTGTAAGGCTTCTTGGTAGTGTCTATTCAACAGCAGCAGAAATGTATTTCTTTTCTTGCTTAGACACTCAGTGAATTCAATTCTGCAGGCACAAATGTCTAAATATTTTTTTGTTCCCAGTCTAAATGCATTATGCAAATAATTCATTTCATAAAAACATAACAAATGTTTTTGTAGATTTTTTTTAAACATGATGGTTCAGGAAGCTAGTGTAATTTTAAGAGCTTAAAAAGCAGCAGCTAAAGTGTAATAGGATCTGGAGTTTATGCAAATAAAACCATTATGCCCATTATTGGTGCACAACAGAGTAGAAAGACCTCTGCACTTACTGGTAATATGACAAGTGCTTTATTTATGGCAACTCTTAAAGTTTTCTTCCAGCATTTTCTTGCATTATCATGCAGTCTCCAAAAGGCAGTTTCATGTTGCTGAGAAGAGCTCTCAATATATTAATAAGAAACTGGACAAATTACTTGTACAAAACAAATGTTCTCAGATTTTGTTTTGTTGCCTTTTAGCTCTCCAGCAGTTCAATATATTCTTGACATTTTGAAGGATTGTACTCCAGTAAAACATAAGCATAGAAGAAGGGAAAGTTCTCTGACTGTATGATTAAACTGATCTTAAACTTTACAAGTACAGTGTGCCTGAAGTAAACAAAAAAAAACATTGCCATGGGTCAGACTGAAGTCCTCTATTCGTTCTTCTTCTGAACCTGGCAGTACCGCACACAAGTTTTGTAGAGGTCTGTTCAAATGCTCCAATAACCTGAACACCTTATCTTCAACTGTATTTGTCATATTATTACTCAGGTTTTTGCATTCTACATGCAGTGTCCTAAGGCATAGGGCAACTGAGTGACTTCCTCAGTCTGCAAAAGAGCAGATATGATCCTTGTCCCTGGAAAGCTAAAGGAGTATCTTGATCATCCTTCGGTTCTAAGTAGTCTGGCTTGTAACCTTGCATATTCAGTGGTACAATGCTTTCTGTAATTCAGTTCCTTCTAATTACAATAAGGATAATACAAACCAGCTTCAGGTTAAAGTGTATCTGAAGCTTATCCACAAAAGGCTGCATTATACTGACTCTAAGGACCAGAATATGCAATCAGATTTGTATACAAGTTTCCTAAGTTCCATTCCAAAGTCCACTAGCCCAGCTTGGTTATTTGGATTGTCAGCTAATTTGGAGGGACACCTTGGAATTCCAGTGTGAATTCCAATTCACATTGGAGAAATTGGAGAAATTCCCATTTCTCTCTGAACTAGTTTACATTCAAGTTCTGATTTAAAATCATAAAGTGATCAGATATTAATATCACACTTTCACTTTTTTATTTATAAGCATATAAACTTACATGTATGGAGTCCAATTGAAATACTCATTGAAAGCACCTTTTCATCAGAATTAAACTTCTAAACAGTACCCTTACTCTGCCTGTAAAAGTAAGGATTTGCTAGGCTAATTTCCTTGATCAAATTAATACAACTACTGGAATGCAGTTAATCTTTGATCTATAAACTTGAATATGTACAATTTGATCCCTGTCTTGCATTGTTACTGTACTCTTTTTTTTTTTTTATTCTCAATGGTCATGAGTTTCAGTGCACTGGCATTGCAGTGATAAATGAAAGGACTCCTTTTTGTCAATGCAGCTCCGAAAGCTTTGCCATAAAAAGTATAATTTATCTGTTTTTGTGAAAAGTAAAAAGTACATCCACCTCAGTTACTGGAAGCTTGTGGCACACAGTGAAACAGTCAGTAGCTAAAGATGTCTTATAGTGGTACTTTTGTTGCTGCGTCAAAGGTTATAAAGAATAAAACCTCTGGATTTTAGAGAAAGCATACACTAAAACCTGTTCATTTTTGCTAAAAATATTATTACCCTATTAGAGAGTAAAAATTTCTCTGTTTCTCACTCTTGCCAGTTAAGTTCCACTCACCACAAATTGTAGCAGCAGGAAAGAGAAAATTGTGAAATCTTCTAGCAAACTGAGAAGAGATAATGTGTTGCTATACATGCCCAGGATATTATGGTGTACCCTAGGAGAAAAGTCCAGATGTGCTTCTGCCAGCCACAGAGGAACAATCAGTTTACATGTATTTGAACTCATTTCAGTAATTTCTATTATGGATCTAATTAATTTTGGCTTAGTTTGGTCAGTACAAGTTAAAGCTTATTCTCCTCTCCTCTAACAGGTTAGTGCTGGCATTGCTGTTTGGTTGCTAAATGGTTGCCAACCATTTCTGTTTAAGTAGGACTATTTGCAAGAGAAAGACAAACATGCATTTCAGAAATGAAAGTGACTGTTGGGATGGTGATGCTAGTACTGAACACCTGCTGGGTGTAACTCTTGCATCTGGAATAACCTCATTAAAGCTACCCAGCAGTTAAGACTGCAATGTAATTTGCTTCAGGTTTTGTATGCAATACATAAAAAAGAGATGCCAGCTCCTTAAAGGCATCATGCAGCTGTCAGCTGACCTGTCTCCTGGTCCTTATTCACCACTGGGTGAGATTTGGCAATAATACCTTCATAAAAGGCTTGGAAAATCCAAATCTTACATGATTTGGTTTATTTATGCTGACCTAAGTACAGGGCATCTGTAGAAATTTGTGGAAAATACACTTCAGGGGACATTGCCAGCTAATGACCATCCTTTATGTGTATGGGAAGATACACAATAACCAGTGGGTTTCATCAAACAGTCTTCATGCAAATGTGCGAATGCCACTAAATGACCCTTGTGAGCTCAGTATAGTTTTCCTCAGTGAAAAAATGCTGTGAGCAGAAGTACTTGGATTTACCTTTGCTATTGCAGTATGCAGAAATCCAGATATTGTAATTAAATTGAGATAGCTAGGTTAGCAAAATGTACAGATTATGCTAGCAAATGTTTAAGATAAATAAGGTGGGTTCTACTATTCCATATGACCTGGTAGAGCATGACAAATGTGTTTGGTTTTATAGAGCAGCTTAAAAAATTAAAACCTCAACCTATTTATAACCGAATTTATAAAAATTTTTTTCTGGAGCAATCAACTTTTGAGACAAACTCAAAACAGATCAAGGAATTTGTACTTATAAAGCTTTATTCAGAACGCCCAAAACTTGCTTAATATTTGTTTTTTCACATGTTTTGGTAACTTGGTTTAATATTTCATTGACTTACTTACGTCTCAAAAGACTTGCATCCAAGTCTTGGTGTTGAAAGAACTTTCCTGCAGGAAACTTGTTTTTTAAGTAAGTCACATGTTCCTATAGAAGGTAGCATGTAATTGCCATCCAGAGGATGTTTCACCTTTGTGAACTAAACTGTACTTCTCTAGATTAGATAACTTTGTGTCATAAATAGCAATGTCAGTCAAAAGCTACAAACACTGTAGAGAGAATGGTCCATGTTTTGATTTCCTGCTTACTCAGTCACTTCTGTTGGGAAGGTTAAGACCCCAGCACTAGACTTCAAAGTAACGTTCTTGGCACTTGTGTAGGGATAAACTCAGGGCATGGTGAAAAGAGACAACTGATCAAATACTCTAGCATCTGGTCCAATTTGATTACATAGACTTGTTTTTACAGACTCATGGATGCTCACTTGTTCTGTAAATTCTGAACATTAAGATCACTTTGTTTGGAGATCATGTTGCTTTAGTTTCTTCATAACATCATCTAAACAGTATAATGAGCACACATTATGGGAAAAGCAGCAGCAAAAATGCCATTGTGTATTGACATGAGTTTTTCCTTAAAAACACTATCTAACCAGGAACTCCAAAGGTATGGGGGAAGTATTTTCTGTTACTAAGAGATGGACTAAAATGAGGGTAGGAAAAGGATGACAGACAGATGCCTGATAGCAAGTGGAGTTTTAAAAACCCAGTGGAATACTGACAGAACTAGTGAGAATCATTTAGATGGTAAAGCACTGTTAGACTTTAAGAATTTGTGGATTTAGCTATTTAAAGTAACACATGCAGAACCAAAATAGATTTATTAGCTCCAATGGGTGTCCCATTGAATCATATATCCTGCCACTTACAGTAACCTGGACCTATGCTGGATTCAAGTGTGTGCAATGGTGTGGTGGGATTGGAATAACCTGCCAGCAGAAATGCCTGCATCTAAAGCTTCTGGAGATGAAATGAAGAGTCTGACTCCTTGCAGAACTGACTTCTGACTCTTATTTAACACAACTGTGCAGATACGTGTTAGGAGAGGAGAAGTGGAGGGGAAGGCTCCAGAGAAGGGAAGAGGTTAATGATTGAGAAGTTTAAAATTTAGGAGGAGAAAGTAATTAAATACTATAAATTAGATATTTTAGAGCCCAGGATTTCAGAGAATGAATAGTAAAAGAAAGGCCTATTTCTCTTTCTTTTCTTAATTGGTCTCTTACCCACCCACAGACAGTGGTAAATATACAAAGCCATTCTCTGTTTCAACTTATCATAAATATTCAGAATTAATCATAATAATTTTCTTCTAGGAAAAATCTAATTGCAGACAGAACACTATACTTCACAAAGAAAAATACTCCTTTTCTAATAGAAAAGAGAATCATTAATATTGATCATTAAAACAGATATAGTTTTGTGATGAAATTTTTAAAAACTACAAGGAAACTTAATTAAATTTAAAGCAGCTTCTTGACATTATTTGTTGCTGAGAGTTTATACACTTAACTAGTCTGACCTAGGATATTGTACTTGTGTGTCTCCCTTGCTGATTCTGCTAATGCTATTCACTAAAATCGAAGGATCAGCGTTGACAAAATATGTGTTTTTTCTGTCACCTATAATATATATAGGTGTGTTAGTGACAGACATTCCTACTCTGCGAAATATTTAAAGCAGATCTAGTAAAATATCTTGGTGCTTGCAGCTCCCAGGTAATTCCTCTTATGAGATAATGGGTTCAGTTCTGTGGTACACTTCCAGCATACAGGATGACAGCTTCTCTTAGGCATATTCCTCAGATTAAGTTTCCATTCTGAGGTAAATAAATATGGTTCAACCATATTGTTTAAATAAGATAGGCTGAAATATGTTGTGCTATATAATTTCTTGCAATCATTTAATTGAGACTCTCTAGTGTTTTGAAACAGACTAAAAATTTGGCAGGAGGCTGATCTACTATTATAGCCATGCCTATACTTGGTCTCATGACAAGGCTGAGAAAAATCATCTTCCTTATAGTCAGCAGAGGCTTGTCAGAATCTGTGAATTCTCTGAGGATGTGTCCTTTCATGCAGGTCTGATGGGCCTTTTTTGAATGTTCCTGTAAGCTCTGGTTTTGTCACCCAGGGCTACTTGTGGGCCAGGCACTGGAACAGAGTAGCAGCTGAGTGGCAGTGACAATAATCTAGCCTCTTTGTACAGCTGGCTGGCAGGCTGTATGTGTTGGATGGGACAACCTATCTGGACACAGGAAGAGCAGAGAACTGGTGTACTGGGAATGGGGCAACAGCAGAGAGAAGCTAGGGGAGCTACAGGTTTAAGAGAAAACAATTTTTTGTTTGTTTGTTTTCCTCTTCAGTTTTCTTTCACATGAAAAATAAATTGCCCTGTTAACTAAAGACACATGTTTGATCTAAAAATACCCACTCAGAGATGATCAACATGTATCTGTCCATAGTTCCATCTCATGAAATGAATCTTTTTCCACTTAAAAAACTCCTACAAAACCCTAAGTAAGTTAAACTCTTTGGTGTTATGCATGCGAGGCCACCTTTGCTTTTATGATTGTAAGCTTTCATGGCAATGTTCTTGTTTCATTGCAACTGTATCTTTTTGCTCTGAGCTGGCATTTCACTGAAAAATTGCACTACCATGAACTGATAATGGAAGCAGCTTTTTATTTTTATTGTTGTATATGGGAAAGGGAAGGTGAAAAGTTGTAACAAGATAGCTAGTATTTTTGTGGGTTTTGTCTAAAGTAGTATAACAACAGTACAAGCTTGATGACATGCAAATAACAGTCTTCTTGAACTACAGCAGTGCATTGTACTCCCTCCTTTGAACAAATGTAATGTTATGCCTGTAATTAGCAGTTTCTTAAAATGGCACTACATGTTTTCAGTAAACATGCATTAATCCGCACTGCAGACTCATTTTTTTAGTGTTAATTATTACAGCTGTTTCTGGGAGAAACTGTCAGGCTAGCTGGTATACTGTAGCTGTAATTTTGAAAGTATCCAGTGGGCAATGCCCATGTGCTTAATACTACTCAAAGAGCTAGAATGTTTCTTTTTCTCTTAAGATCCTATTTATTGTATTCATCCAAATACAGCCTCATGGAAGCACTGGATTTGAAAGGAAAGCTTAAAAACTATTTCAGAGATCAGGGTATTTATATCAGGCTTTGGTCTAACTGACTCTTCAGTTTGGGTAATTTGGAAAGAGCAGAGTTGGCTGCTAGCTTAGTGCCCAAAATGCTGTCCTGGAGAGGCTGTTCTAATTCATCACCCTAAATTGCTTCAGCTGTGTTTTTTTCTTTTTTTATAGTTTCACAGAGTAGAGAAATATGCATATATGTTTATTAGTTCACAGATGACTTAAGAAATTTCTATCACCATCCTATTCAGATAAGGCAGTTACTCTGTTTTGGTGGCTTTTTCTGAGCATCCATTTCATGCTATTGCTCCATGACTTGAACTCCACAGTACCTGTCATCATGCAGGTAAGTACTGTTTTTTTTTTTTAATTAGCATTAATACTTTCACCCTTAAATTTGCTAGAGAAACTGTGTCAGCAGGAGATTTTGAAAGACCTGATGGGCTCTACTAGCTGGGTCTGCTTGACTTCTTTTATTTGTTTTGTTACTTTTCTACCTTCCCTGCCTTACTTGCCTCACTGTCATTGCAATAGCTGACAACTTGTTAAATAGCATACAAAAAAAATTGCCTCAATTTTGATTACTGATGATAAATCATAGCTGTATATAAGGATATACTATTGGAATACAACTGAGATTCAGTTAAAACTGAGATAATCAAATTTTAGACAAACACGTATTCTAAACTACTAACTTTTTGTGGAGACATGAAGACCAAACACTCAAATTGAACCTGTGGTCTGTGACCATGTCATTTGCGTTAACATGACAATCGTGACTTGGTCTAATGTTGTTGGCATTCCCCAATGTGTGAGGAAATAAAAAAATTTCTTTTGATTTATCTGTATATATTCAGACATGGTAACACCAGAAATAGGTACCTGATGAGTATATGATGCTCCATAATAAGATTTATACATGCTGTGACTCTAGATGAAAGAGATAAGGAAAGGGCATTTCCTATAAAACAAGCATTCTAAACTTTCAGCATCCCTATCACCCTTGACAGAGATGATTGGTGCCCATAATTATTAAACATGATTCCCATGTAGGTAGGAAAAGAGATTTCCCACAGTAGAAAACACTCAGTTTTCTTTTGAGGTGTCTTTTGTCTGATCCAATCAAATGTAACTTACTCTGCCTTTCATGTAACACAGTTTGGGATTTTGAAGGTAGTGGTGTTTCCATCACACACATGAACTCTGTCCACCTCCTTTGCTGGCTGACAAGGGGTCTTACTATGAGAAAAAATAGATCCTAGAGTGTCAAATGATACATGAACTGACAATCCTTACATTCTGCTGTACTTTCATTTATGATACAGTATTCAGTTCATATACAGCTGTCAAAACACATGGAAGCCAGGAGAAAAAAAAAACCCAGTACTGAGTACTATATTTTTTCCTCTTCTTCTGTTAGGCTGTACTTATCTCCACAAAACTTAAAATTATGTAATTTGAGAAGAAAATAATTAATCACATATATAATTCCTGCTACCAAAAGTAGCAATGTTTTTAAAATTGCACTTTCACAGAACCATTTTGTCAAAATACAGGTTTCATTGATCTTGGCTTTTTTAGAACCTTAATTTGAAGTTGTTTTTTTTGTGACTGAAAGCCATTGCAGGGCTTTGGGCAAAGAAATAATGCTTCATCAATATTAACACATGTGATTGCATGTGTTTAGAGATGTGAAATGTAGCTTAAAGATATTTTAAAAGGATGTTTTCATAGTGTGTTGCTCTGTCCCACTAAAGAGAATGCCTTTTAAAGTGTCTTCAAGAGAACCATGGAATTCACACGAGCTTCTAGGATTTTCTGTGTCCGTGACCATAATAATTTAAATAATGTTAAAGACTGTTAGAACTCTGAATTAGCATTTTACTTGTAATAAACAGCAGCAAAAGCTGCTATGTACTCTCCTCTGACAAAATTATTTTCTAGGGGCAGATTCTGTTAACCTTTCTCATGTTAGGGAAGTTCATTTTCTTTGAGAGAATTGTAATTTACTTTCCCATATACTGTGAATTAATTTCTAAGTAAAATTCTGACCAAATCTCACTTGTTTTTTGTTTCCACTGTTCTGAGCTGTCTATGTTAGAAGTATAAATGTTCGGACTGTGATGCTCCAAAGTTGGATTGAGACTATGATTTGACATGCAGCTACTCTCTATCGTAATATTTCCAGAGAACAAACCTGTGGGACAATAATGCTGATCCCAATGTACAGTTCTCATCCCTTATAAGCCTCCATATGTGAGTTTTCTGTAATTGCATTCCTCTAAACCAGTTCTAATTCTAAAGCTTCCTTTCTCACACAGTATGAAAGTTATATTGCTGAAATCAAATTACTTGTCTCTAGATAAAAAAATGGAATAGTTTCAGAAATACTATGCAACACTGATGCCACCTACATTTCCAGATAGGCTTTTCAAACTCTAAGTGCAACATATTCTAGTAGTCTGATTTCAATTAAAAAGGAGTATGCTGTATTTCCTAGGTTTGGTATAATCAGAACATCTGTGAGACTTCAGTGTGACTGTGAATATTTGATAAAAAAAAATTCACAATTTAACAGTGCTATGGAATGTTTCAGCTGTATTTCTTTGGGGTTTGTTTTAGCTTGGAGAGAAAAATAGCCTGCGAAAGTGGTAGAGAATGAAAAAGTTAATTTGCCATTCATGAAAAAAGGTAGGTAGCTGGGATTAGCCTGCTAATATGTACATCTGAAGCTTGAAAATTAAGGTTCCAGCTGACTAGTCAAGTTACATACAGCTAAGTAATGTTCAACCACTGCACTGAAAACTACACATATTGAAACTCTTTCTTTACTACCACTGAAGCTGTAAAGAAATTGTATTTGTAAGGTAGTGAAGTTGCAATGAATTTGTAGTTCAATTCATAAAAAAATCTGAAATGGAAGATTTTCCAGTTACTGCCTTGGTGAGATTTTAATTGGTGAGCAGACAAGAGGTTTCTGTCATTTACTGATGAGGATTTCCTCATCAGATTTCTCAAAAGCATGGCAACTGAGGACTACTTTGGCAAGGCAAATGTTAGTTGTGGAAGATGTGACTAATGATGTATTCAGTGGGTTTTAGTCACATTACAGAATTTTCACAACAAAAGTCTATCTTGTCAATGAAGATGAATGTTCTTGTATTCAACTTCTGTTTAGAGGGAAACCTCCAGGATATGGGAAACTCCTGTGTTTACTGATGACATTATTCTAGATGGAGATCTTTATATTTTTATGGAATTCAGGATTGACCATAAGCTACAGACAAGTGTGGCTGGGAGGACTGCTGTTTCTGGCATCAGTTAATGCCTAAGAGCTTTGACTTTGCACTGTAGCTTTCTCTTATTTCTTTCTGTATCACAGTTGAATACTTAGAATGTATGAACAAAGTGACTGGGAAACACTGTTTCCGTACAATATTCTAAGGACTGAGGTTTTGTATAAGGAGATGATAATGATCAGGAAGTTCAGCAGTAGACAGAATTCTTGCAATTCATAGTGAAGATGCAGCATTACATGAAGCTGAACATTGGCAAGTCTTTCAAAACCAAAGGGAACTGTCCATGCAGATCTTGAAATGTAGAAACAATACTTTGCTCCTTGGAAAGTAATACTTTTGAGCTTTCAGTCCTTCATGTCAACTAAGAAACTTTATGAGAAATTGTGTTACAGCATATTTTGGATAATAGTATCAATGTTTGAAGGAAACAAATATTGGTTAATTGTTTAAAACATTTTTATTTTGACCGCTGTTATAAATATGTGTATTCTGCTGATTACTGTTAGTGCTGAGTTCACACTACTGAACTTAATTATTTTTTTTTTTTTTAATGTTGTCTTACTAGACTGGAATCTTATGGGTTTATTTTTTCCTTCCCTAGGATCCTAAATGTTAATTTAGAATGAAATCTGTTCAAAGCATACATTTGAGAAGGGAGATGATCAGTAGCAGAATTCCATCACTAGTGAGGCTTTCTAGGTACACCTAGAAAGGTCTCATCTTTATGCCAGTAAAAACCTTATGAATTAACTTTAGTCTCCCTCCAGTAATATTTGTTAATTTAACAGAGATGCTTGATACCTCAGTTATTGCTGACCCTAAAAACATATACAATACATCCCTACCTGTGGCATTTTTATTTCTGTAATGTTGCTTATGCAGTTTTGCAGAACAGTCTATGTTGACTGAGAATTCAGCAGTTGTGCCTCTATGCTGCTGTATGGACATGGTTCTAGAAATCTGTAGTTGCTATATTTCATCGTCTGCTGATTGTGTTAGATAGCCTTGTTAAGCTTAAGCAGATGAGAGTTAGTTCACGAAGAGGGTAGATTAATGTTAAGTTGAATCTTTTCCCAGTTGTCTGTAGTGTTTAGCATTATCTGTCTGTCACGCACCCACACAGATTAGTAGAAAGAGTATAGCACTCTTAGCTGACAATAAACTAGATCTTCTCCATAGAGTGCTGCCAAGATGGAACAAATCAGTTCTGGAATTACACTTTCTGGAAGGACTTTTCATTTGTAGTTTTAGTGATCTGTATTTCCTTCAGTCCTGATTCTTTATCCTTATTTGTTGTACTTGCACACTGGCAATTCATTCTAGGTCTTTCTCAAATTCAAAACTTGGAAAAGCTTTCCAACTCTTTTTCAGCTTAAATGCACAATCACACCAGTACTTCCTCTTTCCCCTACCCCTTGCTATTAATACTTGTCATGGGTTCAGCAGCAGCAGTCATTTATTTCTTTTTTGTTGTAGCTGGTGCAGCACTGTGTTTTTGATTTTCACTTGGGAACAGTGCTAATAACACCAGTGTTTATAGTTATGGCTTAGAATGCTTAGGCTTGCAAAGGACTTTCTGAGCCCTATGCTGTGCCAGGGAGGAGGGGAAGCTGGGAGGAAGCAGAGACAGGGCACCTGACCCAAACTGACCAAAGAGGTATT
>JASSUY010014955.1:0-29819 GCA_032466535.1 Forpus xanthops
TTTACTGTAAGGGTGGTGAGGCACTGGAATGGGTTGCCCAGGGAAGTTGTGAATGCTCCATCGCTGGCGGTGTTCAGTGACAGGCTGGACATAGACTTGGGTGGTATAGTTTAGTGGGAGGTGTCCCTGCCCAGAGCAGGGGGGTTTGAACTGTATGATCTTAAGGTCCTTTCCAACCCTAACTATTCTATGATTCTATGATTCTCTCCTACCTTGTAAAAAAAAACAATCCTTCCCAAGACACCCACCAACAGTTCACCTACTATTCTTTGGTCTTCACAGGCTACCTCTGCAGAAAGCCACAAGCTGAAGAGAGAAAATGGATGCAGATATGGCAGCAAGTCAGCTGACCACGCCAATTACCTGGTGGATATCAGATTAGAACACCCCGGGTAGGAAAACTGTGATCAGGCAGGAATTACCTTTCTTTCCCCTTCTTTTTGATTTCAGGACAGAGAGCACGTATTTGAAATGAGAGCATGGCCTTTTGAAAATAAGCAACTTAAACCTTTCTGTCATACACTACAATAGTTTAAGATTACTAGGCTCCATGTTATTCTTTCTCACTCTAACAAATCAATTTGCTGCTTGACAAATAAGCACATAATGCAAAATGCCAACTTACAGATTGGTATCATTAAAGAGAGAGCATGGTTTTATTGGTAAAGGACTGTATTTTGCCTACATTGTAGATCTCAGGGCAGAAAGCTTTGTTTATACAGGATATGTGACCCATTATATCTGGTACACTATAGAGAAACCACAGATATAGCCTAACAGGGCTGGAAATGTAAGTATTCAGTTTGTCATGCCCAAATCACAAAAAAACCTGTCTTATTGTTCACAAGTATGTCAGAATTGTTATAAGAGATGCATAACAATAGTTTAAAAAAATTTTACTTAGAAAGAGGTTTTACTATCTTGAAATGCAGGAGTCTCCAGTGCTCTGTGTCTGGAAGTTTTAAATAATTAGCCAATTTTGATTATGGCACTGAGGATACTTAAAAAATTAAAATCTCATCGATTAAACTTATTAAGGTTGCATTCCAGAAATCTAACAATAACTTAATGGGAAGATAGGGGAAAAAAATCTGCCTTTAATATAGAGGTTCTATAACTGTTTTGAAGGTTGTAATTAAGGTATGGGAGGAAGGGGATTAAGCTAAAATGTGTCTCGAGTGTTCTCTTCTGTTGTATTGGTATAGTATTGTTCTAATATAGAAAATGCAGTCTATATTTAGAGTAATTCATGTTCTTTTTCATTAGAAAACAAAAAAGTCAATTTAAAAACTTGGTTAAGTTTTTATGAAAGACAGAGCCCTACAATAACTTTAAGTCTGCATTCCAAGGTAACAACCTTTTCCTCATCATTCTTTATCTCAATAAAAGCAAAGTTTAAAATTTAAATCTTTCAAGCCTGAGGAGGCCCTGCAAACAAACAGGAGTATGCAAAGCACTGTTCCAGGTTGGATGTCTGTCATTCAAATAATTGTCATGCCACAAGCTACCTCGATACAATCAGAAGGGAAAACAGAGATAGTCAGATGGGTTTACAGGATGATGTCTGTATGAGTGACAGATGTTTGTGCTCTAGCAACATTATGTTTTGTTATAGAACAATTACTTCGAATAGCTTTTACATTTATGTTCAATGTGTTGCAAATTCATGTCCATAACTTAAAAAAAAGGAAAGAAAATAACTGAGAAATGCTATGAATTAGTTCCTCCCCTTCTTCAAATAAAAGCTTTTTTTTTTTTTTTTCAATAGAAAGTAATTTGGGCAGCTGGTGAACTGTGGAGCTCACCAATCTATGAGTTCTCAAACACACACAAACTGTGTCTTCGTGGTTCAAGGAAGAACCGACATTACGCCCAAAAGGATTATCAATCACCAACTGCACAATATCATCTGTTGTAAATTGGGAGCCTGATTAATAATAGAGATTCAAGTATGGTCCTTGAAAATTGTGAACTTTATTGACTGACTGGACTGGTGACTCTCTTTTCATATTTTTTGCTCTCAATTTGTGGTGCTTTCAGTTACTGATACTGTATACTACTATTTCTGTTATGATTGTTTCCCACATTATATAAAATCAATAGTGAAGTGCCAGGTGAAGCAGGTAAATTTTTCATCAATTGTGTATAAGACTTGCTGCACTACTTCTGATATTTTTTTCCTTATTCATCAGTGATTGTACTGCACCTCTGTTTTCTTCTCTTGTCATTGTGGGAATATGTAGAAAACAAGGGAAATTATCTAAACCCACTATTTAAAACAGACTTTGAAGTTGTTTGCCTTTTTATAATTCAATATTTTTTCCTAAAGTATTGAATTAATATTTTTGGATGAGTTCTTTTTTTTTTTTTTTTAAATAATAGTTTCAGAAAGGTCAATTTCAGTATTAGCATACACACATAAATTACTTTTATCCTGTCTTCAATTGAATTCATATATTTTTCAAGTGATAAAGTCAACATATGGCTGAAGAAAGGCACCTTGGTTTCCTATGCTTCAATCATCCACTACATTTTAGGATCTCTTTGAAAAGGAGCAGGTCCCACTTAACCTGTTTGTGTTTTTTGTTGTTGTGTTTAACTTGGTATGTCCTGTCGTTAACTCGGTATGTTCTGGTTTTAACTCCATCCTATTTCTTTAGTCTAGTCTTAGGAGTATACCACCAAATTTCTCTCTTGACTGGCATGGATGATCTAGACCTTGTGTCTACAGGATTCCAAACAACCATCTTTCAAAATAACCCGGCAGAGCTAACCCTTGCTCCTGAGGTAATACATTCAAAATGTTTAACCTGTGAAGGAAGTGACACACTCTGCAGAACACCCTGCAATTATGAAAAGAGCAAGCCCATTTGTTAGCCAGTGAGAAACAGTAAATCTAGCCTGTAGGTACTTTATCCCCTAGATCAGCTTTACAACAACTCAACTGTGGAAGCTTAATTTTCTTTACGTCCTTCTTATATTAAAGAGAGAATATCAGTTGAGACTGCTATCTGACACTATATTCACTGCCACAGTATTTAAAGTTAGTGAACATATCAGCAAAACCTTGCAGCGCACAAAACCCCCCAAACCAGCCATTCAACCAAAATAAAAACCAAATCAAAACCAAAAACCACAGACCAAGCCACATCTAATTTAGCATTGTGATAACTAAATTAATAGGTAAATTTGAGACTTTCTGACAACTAGAGCTTATGAATACCAGTTGGCACCTGTCCCTTAAAAAAAACTTTTAGAATCACGACCTGGTGGCAAGGTATACCCTAAAAGAAACAAAGCAGGTACTGGAGCAGAAGCTAAAAGTCCACGTCAATTTTGCTGGCAAGTTAATGACAAGTGTCCATGAATGCCTTTTATAAACCTAAAATTGGTTTAGCATAGATTACCCCTGTTATGTTCAGTTGCTAGATACTATTTTACTTGTGAAAACTCAGAGGGCTCAAACTTCATTACTATTATTTGTAAAAGAGATTTGCCTTTTTCTAGTTAGACAAGTTACCTTATCACTTATGTGATGTGAAAACAGACTGCTGAGAAGCAACACCCACACAATTGAGAGTGTAATGTAATCACCTCAGTTTTGCAAGTGTTGCTGCTTTCTGCATTGGCTGTGGTGCTGCAAGATGGGAGGAGCTGGGGTCTGTGCACGGCATCAGCATCACAAAATTGCTCTGCCCCACCTATTTTGCTGGGTAGCCAGCAGAACACATCCTGAGTCTTTATCCTGGCATCCTATTTCTGCCTTCATCCAGCCTTGAGAGGACTCACCTCAAAAGCTCCAAGGCTGGTGTTATGATGGATTAACTTTGGTCATATATACCTTTCTTTACTGAAAAAGAAAACAAATACCTAAATCTGTATGACATCTCTATTGTTGTCCTCCTGTAACCTAATCACAGCAACTCATTGCATCAGTTTTAGAAGAATAGCTCTAGATCAAAATGCCTGTTAGTTTTCAAATTATGTTTTATAGCTTTATGTTAAACCTCTTCTGGGGGCATGGTTAAAAGACAGTTGTTGACACTCCACAACTTAGCTCAGAATTTCACAGGAAGGCATTACAAAGGCACACATGGTACAAGACTATATAATAGAACTCTGTAAGTATTTAAGAAACACTATTGAAGGACCTTTACTCACTGGGGACTCAATTGTGAGCAGACTCTCCCTGTGTATCAAGTGAAGCAGTAGAATAAAGAGAGAATAAAAAATGCTGAGTGCCTCACTGATTTGTGTAATCTACTGGGAGGAGAGAGAGGAGCCCCAGGGATCTCTAGAAACTCCAGCAACTTTTAAGAACTATAACAGAGAAGTTGGCTTTTTCAAAAATTCAGATCCATTCCCAGGGGACTAAAGGGATGTCTCCCTTGGAAGAGCACTTTCTTCAGCAGCAGGAAACCATTTGCGCTGCAGCAAAGTGAAATACAGACCAGCATACTTTACGAGGAGGAACATTTGTCAGGCTGAAATTGTTAAAGACACATTCTCAAGAGTGGTATTCAAAAGAAGTGAGACCTAGAAGCAGAAGTGTTAAGAAACCTCAATAAGAGAGTAAGGACATATCTATAAAAATATAATTAGCTGGAAAATATTCCCAGATGTGTGGTATTTTGAGCAAAGAACTAAATTTTACAGTGAACCCTACAGCATCAGTGATTTAGGATATGATTCAGTGTTACCTTGAAATCAGTAGGAGATTCCTGCTACTTTCAACAGGCTTTGTTTTGCACCCATGTGGAATGGAAAATTCAGAATGTAATTTGTAGCTTAAGGTAGCTTAAGGTATGCAGTCAGGGGAGGAAATGCACTGCATGCAACAAATCAATCTGCATTCAGTCCAGCTGCCACAGTAGAAGGAAAAAATATAGCCAGAGTGACAGCAGGCGAAGCATCAGGCATCTATGGACAGACAAGCAGGTGGGCAACATCCAGGCAGAGTTACTGCCAACAGCTGCCCAAGGAGCACCAGCCAACATCACAGACCTCCAGAAGCAGAGCAACAGAAGCATGGATAAATGAGCAAAGTAATGTATTTTAATGGAAGTAGCCATACAGTAGCTAGCATGACAAATCAAGGGAGCTGGGGTCTATTCTGGCAAGATAAAGGTTGAGGATGACTGGACCTGCCATTCTGGTAGTACACTCAAGGCCAGGGCATTTCAAGTCCATAGTAGGGGGGCTTAAGAAAGCAATCTCTTCTACCCCTTTCTGGAATGTTAGGCTGGCACTACACAAAAGTCCCCAGTCTTGAATTGCCACTTGGATGCTCAGTTTTAACTCAAGGCATTTTACTTGTATCCACTGCTCTCTGAGAAACATTGAGTCATTGAGTCCCTGGCACGACATGAGTTAAGATGAAGAGGCTGAAGGCTGGCTCAACAGGACCTGCTGTGACAGGAACTCAGCTCAGCTCTTTCACTCTAGTTTATCCAGGGATGTTTCTTCCTCCTCATTGCTCCTCCAGGAAGCCTGTGCTCTCATCTCTTAGCAGTCACACACAACCACCACCACACAGCACCAGTACTAGCCTTAAAGGGGAATATAAAGCAGAGGATTCTGTATTTGTCACAGTGAAAGAAATTCACGCTATGTAGACAACACCAGCAGTATCATTAAAAAATACCAACAGGGACATTTGCATCTATCCACAGGCCTAGCTCATAGCAACAGGTTTAAATGGGACTGAAGTGTCACCCCACCTGAACATTCAGAGCTTTACCGGAGAACACATGGACAGCTTTCATTTCCGTTGTTACTTGTGCCATGTGGGGAGCTATCATTGCCCACATTTCTGTGCATGTCTAATTTATTTAGGATATGCAGTAGGAAATATTCAGCTTGGCAATTCTAATATGCAGTCCCCTACAGCTCCTGCAATTCATTTTTTTTCTAACTGGCTGGTGTTGCCCTCCTGCTGTATTAACCTGATACTGCCCTCCTGCTGCTCTGTCCACCTGCTTCAAATTTATTTCCAAAATGCATCACTACTGTAGGATCTTCTCCCCAAGGGGAACAAGTTAATAGTTTTCTTGATGTACTCAGATTCTTCTGCAGTAAGATTTGACTACTGACTATGCATTTTTTTTCATTTTCCATTCCTCAGCTGATGATAAAAATCCCCTAGCAAAAGGAAGATACCTTAATTGAAGATACTTTAATCCAAACCCTGAAATAAGCACATAAGAACATGACTCACATGCTATTACAAGTTATGTTGTAGTATTTATTTCTTCTCAATACAAGAAGCAATTGAAAAATATACCATGTAATTTTTTTGAAGCAGATCCCAAAGTAGACTAACATTCAGAACACAGAAAATGGCTTCTCTTTTTCCCCTTCTGGAGCAAACCTGCACATTCAACAGAGAATGATAACCTATAAAATATTTAAACCATTACATAGAATAATATCACTGTTACAGAATTCCATCAAACAGTTTAAGCAATTGGTGGACAGGTATTACATCTTTATTAAACCTTACACAGGAATTTCTAGTCTTACTGGTTTCAGCCTTATTAAATTGTATGCCACTTTTCAATATGAGACTGAAACAGCTCCAATGCTGCAGATATCCCTTCACAGGTTACAGAAGTAAATTTGTTGCTACCTTCTTTTCCTCTTCTAACCTAAATTACTATATAGCACTTTTCAAACTCTCATGGATTTGCTGAGAAAACAATTCCTCACTGTCTCAAAATGACCATTTTTCCTTGTAACACATGTCTGTGTGCACACAGATGATAGAGGGGAAAGATTCTTATTTTCAAATGCAACTGAATAAGCTCCTACTGGAAAATTAAGGATTTTTGGAGAGAATACGGCAGAACAGATGTATGCTTTCCCCAAATGAAAAACACGCATCTGTTTCCTAGAAATCTAAACAATAACAGCAAAGCAGCCACACAAACAAGTTATGCTTAGGTTATGTTTGTGGTGTCTTTTTTTTCTGGGTTTTTGTTTTGTTTTGTTTTTCCTACAGATGGTTCTTATTTTTATACAAATGGGGAAAATCCCACAGCAAAGTTTCTAAATGAAGCAATGAATTGTATTCTTATCAATGAAATCTAAATAGTTTTTAGGATAAAATTGTTTCATACAAATCTGCTCAATTGTACCTAAAAACTGTACAAAAGCCTTCCTTATTAAAATGCTGCCTTTCAGCCTCCTTGCTTCCATTTAGTCACAGTCTGATCTCTATATCAATTCATTTTTTCCATTTCTGTTAGCTGCAGATCATTTTGCCTTGCTCCTATAATGTGGATTTAGAGTTTTCTGTCAGGAACTGATATGATCCAGAGCAAACCCTTTTGATTAGATATTCCTGTTCCATGCTCAGCGCTGACAGGAAGGATATGCTTTTTAATGTCATGAACAACATTTCCCCCTATGCCCGTAATCATGCTTTGCAGCCACTAAAAAGTGAATTGACAAGAAAGTATTGCCCAGAGTATGAAAACTCCCCCATCCAGAATGGCAAAATACCTTAATGTAATTAAGTATTACGATTAATTTCCTAATCCCTATATTTCTCATTTGTGCATTTGAGACATGGGTCTCTAATTAAATTTTGCTTTGGTCACTGTAATGAGAACAATATCATCTAGAAGTCCAGCTACAGTCAGCCTGTGTGGATAGCAGTGATAAGGCTGGGTAATTGCAGGATTAATAACTGGCCTTTTATTGTGTCTGAAAGCAATGTAACAGTATATATACTTTCCAAGCAACTTGAAAACAAAGCCACATTGTACAATATTGCTACCCTGATCACTTTTCCTTTCACTTTTTATTTTTTTTCAAGCATGGGAACAATTGGACTACAAAGGTATGATCGTTCCCAGGTCATATTCTCCTCTAGGGTTTCCAAAATGCAAGCAATGCTGCTCAGGCAGCTCCAGTAGCTCTGTGACAAAATAGAACAAGTTTCAATAACTGCTGATATTCCTCTTCATTTAACAGTGCAGGCCACAGGGTAACTGTTTAATGTGGTAGCCAGTTCCCTGAACCTCTTGTACGTTTGCTGAAACATGAAGCATTCTCCTAATACTTTGAGCTTCTTGAATAAGTGCAGGATTTCAAAGTTAAAAAACCCAAACAAACAAAAAAAAAAGAATAAAAAAATCTAGGGACCAATGCTGTACTGAATAATCCAGCTCTGGAGACAGATCTTCTGCACAGTAGCATCCCTTCTTTGTGGCTGGGACACTTCACCCTCAATTAGGGAGTTACTTTTTAACAAAGACGTTCCCCTTTATGGCTAGGTAGTGATGCTGAGAAAGTGGTAGGAGCTAGGAGCCAGGCAACCAGCATGCTCAGCTAAGCTGCTATGGATTTTAATTAATGTGCAGAATAGGATGTAGGCTTGGACAGTTTATCCATGCCATCTGGTTACCGTATGGATGCAAGTGAAACTTGAACCTAATCTAATAGGTATGTAAATTGCATGAAAGGAGCTGGTAAAATTCCCTACATAAAACAGACTTGCATTATACAGACAGCTGGAAGAAAAGGTTGAAAAGTTGCTAAGGTTGCTGTGGAATCCCCTTGCACCATCATGGGACCAACGGGGAGTTTGGCACTGGCTGCAGAACATCTTGCCTATCTTCCATCCTACTCCCTATCCCACTACCTCATGGGTGCCATTCCCATAAAACATTTGTTTTCTCACCTTCCTCTGCAGAAAACATTATTTTCATCCTCACCTTCCTCATGAACTCAGATCTCTTTTCTCTCTCCTGAACAGGCTTTTCAGTGGCTATGCCACATACATTGCCCAACCTGAAGAACTTCATAGTAGATGCTCAAAAACAAAGGCCCAAATGCAGGCCTGTCAATCCACACAGAATTGCATGGGATAGTGTCAGGATTTGTCTTAATCCTTCTGATAAATAGTAATAAAAAAATACCCAAGAAGTATTATTTTGGTAGAATGGACCCAATTTGCATCAATGTAGCAAATTTATCAATCCAGAGGAACTCATAAAAAAAAAAACCCAACCGAACAGAAATCTCTGCAAAACTAAATGCATTTAAAAATTTCACTGTTCAGCTTTCTTTTGTATCATATTTTGCTCATTCACGCTTCCTCATCATCTTTAATTTCCTCCTCCCCATCTCCCTGTGCAACCATAACCTGCATTAGGAGAATTCACATATACCCTTTTCACAGACCTTTAACAACAGTCTGAGAGAAATTAATGCCATTGCTTTTTATTTAATCTGCAAGCCATATTTTCACTCTGATCTCTTTAAGATTTCTTTAGTGTACATATTTCCAACATGAACATATACCTAGCTTCAGCCAAATCCAGAAATTATGCCTCCCATCCTGTATCTTGAGTTCAACTGACTACAGAGACTTAGATCTCTTCAGGACATGATTTTTGTGACATTTTTGATTGATTGGTAACTGAATTGGCCAACATAAAAGCTACCGAGCCTTTGTATATTATATCATTTTAGATATGGAGAAGCATTGCCATTTCTTAAATATGCATTAGCCCTGTACACTATTGTAGATTAAATTGAGTTCAAACAGACTGATATCTTTGAAGGTGGATGTTTGCTAAATCCTGAACAGACTTAATTTCAGCATTCAGAGATACAAACTGAGTACTAGCATTAAGCCTCTTCAATGTTGCATTTTGTATTTGCTTAATAAAAGCAAACCTCTTAACTACAAAAGTCAGTAATGTGCCATGAGGGATATTTTGAGGCAAGTTTTAAAATAATTTTCCATTTTACATATTTTGTATTTTCCATAAGAAAAAATATCAAAAACACATCTGAATTTTAGTAATTAGGTTCTTAAACCAAAACAGAAAATCATAAATGACAGCTTGTTTGGTTTTGACAGTTCTAAGGCATTACTGCTCTTCTGAAAGAAAACAGAGAGGTGCTGGAAGACAAAGAGTCATCCAATAATTTAAGAGTGAAGCATTTTAATTGTAAAGTACATGACCAGTCAGCGAATAAGTCAGAAATGTGTGTCTATGTCAGCCCATACTTACAACTGATAAAGGAAAGAGAAGTCTCTTCTGTTCTCAAATAATGCAAGATCCAGATGTGGATCTAGTAGGAGATACTACTTGGACTACACTGCATATCCTGAAACCTCCTGAAAAAAAAACATAGCAGTATTTTTCCTCTACAGTCTGTATATCTCCACAATTCGGAACAGTGCAGCTGGGGTTGCTCATCATAGTGCCATGGAAATAACAGCAAAATACTCTTCTGTACTTTGTGAGAACACTGAAAGGTTGACTAATTTCCACTGATAATCTCTGCCCTGACATCATAACTGTTATTCCACCCCACGCCCATCTGCAGTGGAATAAAATTATAGAAAAGAAAAAAAAAATCAGAAAAGACACATGAGCACCGAGGCCTGAAAGTGTTGCCTAGTTGTGAAAGATTTTGCCATGCCTACTAATCTTTAAACCCTTAAGTGACCTTTTTGTTTTTCCCTTTTAAATAGTCAGAAGTCAGTCAAGCTGCACAGCACCAAGGGTTTGTGCTGGCAGAAAATACACATCTGAAATTCTTTTGTAATCTAAACATAAGCACACACACTGCATTTTTATGGTTTTGGGTTGTTTTTTTTTTAGGCTGAAGCTCATAAATACTATATAGGATGTGTATGGATTAGAGAAAGTACTACAGCATCTCAGCTTTTCCACACAAGGAGAGAAGCATCTTCTCTTCACTTTTATGAGTGACATGATAGCTTGCTTACGTTTCCTACCTTAGTAGTCCAGCTGTGAGATCCGTAAAGCAGCCATTGAATCTCTTGCTTCTTTTCCTTTAGGAGTGTCACAATGTGAATCTTTCTTTGTGTTGCCCATATGCAAGCAGTCTTAAAAAGCTGTTCTTGCTTTGCTGCAATCATCTTTGCAATAGGCAGCAAGTTGATTTCAGGAGAACTGCTCACTGTTTCAGTGAGAGCCGGAGCAGGCTCCCCCGTCAGTCCCCTGTTAAAAGTACTTAGCCGAAGCGACAGACAGGTTTTTTAATTCCTATCAAGAGTTCCTGGAACTAATGCTTGTGCTGATCAAATTCTCCTAATTAAAAACTGCCAGTGTGAAACAGTCTAACATTTTGCTGCAAAGTGATTTGGTAAAAGGATAGATGAGGAAAAGTTAAACAGCGAGTGCAATATCATCTCTAGCAAGTCTATCAGAATTGCATCATTTGCTTCAGCTGGAGGTAGGATTTTTTCTTTGCCATGTTCAGCACCATGTACAATAAAGAACATGAATGCTACAGATCTTTATTTTCTTTCCATGACCACTATTCAGTGTGGGATTTGCATATATGTCCTTGACGAGACTTGAAATTTAGAATAGTTTCATTTGTTGCCAAGTTTCTCAAGTTACTTCATGGGCACTAATTCATATTCCAGCTACCTAAGCAATCCTGGTCCACTCTACTGCAAGGAAGCCTTCTCCAAAATAACTACATTAACTGAATATCCTCATTCTTCCTCTTTGGCAACATTGCCAAGTACTATGGAATCATATTCTCAGGATTAAATGTTACTAAATGTTTCTGTATCCTTGTCCTCCACCATGTACAGAAGAACAAAAATACTCCTGCAAATGGCCAAATTCTTCCGTGCCCAAGGAGGGAAGTAGTAGGATTTCAAGATAAATTAATACCTCCTCAAGGAAAATTTGTTAGGTACTTCAACTCACTGTTAGCCTCAGTCCAAAGGAGGAGCACTTAATGAGCAGTAGTTAGTGCAGCCACATAGGTGAAAGAAGAAGGTAAGACTTCTACATTTGAGTCAGATGGATCTATTCACACCCAGATGCCTTCATGACAATGACTACAGCAAAAGTTCACTCCATTCGAGGGCTAGGTATTCATGCCTGAAAGCCTTTTGACTGCAGCAGACAGGCTGTGATGATGCTGCATGACAAAGGCATTTGTGAGAAGGGGGAGGGCAGATAACAATGGTGCCTCACTAGCTTCTCCTGCTGTTACAAGGGAAGCATGTGGGAGGGGAAGCATGGTGCCAGAAGCAGAAGTACCATCCTCTCTCCCGTAACAAGATCAGGTAACTGTTCAGAAGCCTAAGCTCTTCACACTGTAATTCCTGGAGGTGCATGAGGCTACAGCCAAGCTCAAAGAAGTGAACGTCGCAGAAGTGAGTTTTAACGTGGAGGGCCCAGAGAGAATGAATAATAAATAAAGTACACCTCAGAAAAGAAACTTTGAGTTTCTCCTCCAAGTTACATGCAGCTATTTGAACTCAGTAGGAGTAGTCTGTTTATAACTGCAAGCAGAAAGCAGTCCTGTGGGCCTAGGCATTTTCGGTCCTTTATTTAAGAACACAATATCTGCTTGATAATGCATACACTGTTTTGTCATTAGTTGTCAGCACTCCTCCCAAAACAAGTTGTCCCTCTGTGGTTTTATAATCATGGGAATATTCTTGACAGCCCTATCAAGTGTGTTTTATTCTGGCTCCAGACATCTCTGGAAAATAGCCTATTGAATCGCATCGGAAACCAGGGCAGAGTTGACTTCCTGGTGGACTCCAAACAATCCAAAGGCTCTCCTTGGAAAGCACAGCCTGTGCTCTATTATTTGTGCAATGCCACACTGCCCTGCAGCTGGGGTAATCGGCTTCATCTCAGCAGCTCCACCCCCACCAAAAAGGGTTAGGAAATAGCAATCTATTGTTCCAGGAGTTTATGCAAGAGGGGGTTGGTTTTCTTTTTTTGTAAATTATTTTAGCCACTACTTGTAAGAGATTGCAGTGACCTCGTTGCTGAAATGCCACCTTATTTCCCTATTTACCTCCTGTTAGCTACAATACCAAATCACAACAGTGTTTACCTGGCAAGCAAAAGTGGAAGAAATGTCTATATAGGACAGCTTCTTACAACTGCGAGGTGCCTCCTTGACATTAAATACAAAACAAAACAAAACAAAGCATCACGACAAAGCAGAAAACAAGAACCCCAACAAAATCTTCCTTTTCCTATTATCATATGAAAAAGACGAAGCATTTTCAACTCTGAGGAAGCGCCAAATGGTTCAGCAGATTTCACAGACTTGGAGACACTGACAGACTGCAACTGCCGCTGTTTACCAGAGGGATTTAAGAGGTTCTCTTTCTTAAAATAGCTATATTTTTGTCTTCCTAAGCGTCAAAACTTGCCACTTCCACACTGCTTTCAGTAGACATTCTAACCATCCCACACTTAGCCAAGTCAAGGGACTGTGAAGAGGCTCTTTGAGATTCTTCTCTCAGGCTAAATGGGAAGGATTGGTTGCAGTCCTGCAAACATTCCCACCAGAAACACTAAACTGCAGGGGAAAAAAACGCTTTACATGGGATGTTTCACTGCACAAAAAAAGCCCCTTCATCATATTCTCATGGCAATGTATCAAGCTAAATAACATGACTCATATTTACCTTGTATGATGTGACATTGTGACACATGGCAGAGTACCTAAAAAATCATTATGCCTCAAGAGCTTATAGTCCAAATGGAATCTAAAGGCATACTAGTCAGTTATGCCCACCCCCATTCCACTATTATCTGCAACAGCGGGGGACTTGCTACAATGAGTCAGAGCTTAGTGATTCTTTCCATGTGCACCGGAAACACTGATTAATTGGAACAGTGACAAAAAAAGTCTCTTTACCTGGTAAACAGAATTCAGCAGTGGGATTTTACTTAATGAATAGTATACAGTTAAGTACTTCGATCTGTGGAGGTGAGAGGTGTAGAAAGCTGATTAGGTACCTCATACCCTATTGCTTTTTCATCTGCTGGAAGCTTGATATTTTTAGCAGCCTCCTCACACAGTAGTCACCACAACTGCCAAGTTTTATGTCATGCCATAATGCAGGCAGATA
Source organism: Forpus xanthops (assembly GCA_032466535.1). NCBI lineage: Eukaryota > Metazoa > Chordata > Aves > Psittaciformes > Psittacidae > Forpus > Forpus xanthops. The sequence continues at coordinate 13,892 of JASSUY010014955.1, forward strand.
CCTCCCTGAATTAAGAGAGAAGCAAAATAGGCACAGAGACCCTTGCTCCATCTGGTTTTCCCATAAATATTCCATTTTCTCACACTGGACACTTGCCACACCCTAGTCCCTTGTCTGTTCACTCTGTCCCACCCCAGCAAGTTCCTTGCTCAGCCCCTCACTCTGCATTAGGAGATCCTTATGGGTCTGGCACATCTGGCAGTAAATCAGCAAAGGCCCCGACTACTTTTCCATTAAGAATGCTCTGGGGCTTACTACACATTGCACTCTGGGGCATAGTTCCACTACAAAGCATACTGGATTTAAATTGTTTACCTATCTAAGCCTTAATTTATGATCTCTTCAAATTCCTCTAAAATGAAAGAACCTTTTATTTGTACCATCTTTATTTAAAAGGTATGGGATGATTATCAAGGGCACAAAATGTTTCTGGCACCAGCCATTCCTGCTGAATTCCAGTGAGACTTGGACATAAAAGTCTTGTTTATGTCTTTGAAAAATCTCTTCCATAATTTCATCAAGACTAAAAGCCTACAGAATAAACTCTGAATTCAAATACTGTAATCATTGAAAAAAAGGATTTGCAGGATATGTGGTGGCAGAAAACTAGAAAGCTAGATTTGACTTTGGGAGCAGCCAGTAGCGCTAGCAGATATTAACTGGTGTTGTGGTTTAAGGCTCTCATGCAGTTCTGCTCACTCACTCCCCCCTCTTTCTTCCCCAGTCCCAGGAGGATGAGGAGGAGAATCGAAAGAATGCAACTCCCACAGGTTGAGATAAGAACAGTTTAGTAACTAAGGTACAACACAAACCACTACTGCTACCACCAATAATAATAATGAAAAGGCAAATACAAGGAAAGAATGCAAGAGATCACCATCTAATTTCCACCCAGCCCGATCAAGCAGTGCACACCAGTCACCTGATACCAAGCCCGAACAAACAGTGCACACACCCTCCCTCCATGTCTCTGTTCTACATCCTGGACATGACGTGCTGTGGTATGGAATACCTCTTTGGGCAGTTTAGGTCAGGTGCCCTGTCTCTGCTTCCTCACGGCTTCCTCCCAGCTTTCCCTCCTCCCCGGCAGTGCATGAGGCTCAGAAAGTCCTCTGCTAGCCTAAATATTCTAAGCCATAACTATAAACACTGGTACTATCAGCACTGTTCCCAAGCCAAAAGTCAAAAACACAGTGCTGCACCAGATACTGCGAAAAAGAAAAAATGACTGCTGCTGCTGAACCTATGACAACTGCTCTGTGTGACCTCGCAATGATGTTTAAAAAAATTAACTGGCTATTGGCTTGCAAGAGAAAAGAGGGGATGAAAGAGACTGGGGGGGTGAGAGGCTACCTAGAGGACACTGGTTGGATTCAGAGAGAAAAATCCATCATTAGGACCTACTCCATGCTTTAAGGAAACAAGGCCATTTCCTGTTGTCCCAGGAGGTGATGCAGAAGGACACAGAAGTCAGAGGCAGACCATTGCCTGAGGGCATGAAAACAAGCAAGAAGCTTCTTGGCAAATTCTCTCTAACCTTTAAGGGTTAAGGGAGTATCTAAATATAAAACTTTCTCAGGAAAACATCCAAAGGCAGCTGAGGAGAATTACAACAAATGTGACCATATGTGGGGAAGGCAACTGGTCAATTACTATATAATGCTAGGCCAGCTTCCCCAGAATTTCATTCAAATTAATGACAAAACAGCATTTTCATCAAGAAATTGACAGTCAGATTAAAAAAAAAAAAAAAAATAACCCCCCCCAAACAATAAAATCCCCAAACACACACACACACAAATCATCTTTATTTCTCAGAACTTAAATTTTTATTCTTTCTACAGGGGAACTGTATGTGTGAGTGGCTAATAACAATCCAGCCATCTGGACTTCCCTCAGAAAAACTCATGTTCATTCAAGCTACACAGGAAAAATAAAAGCCAACTAAAACCACATATATTGCCTGCTCAGAGCATTTGTGAAAGTGTTATGGTCTGCAGAACTGTCATGCACTGTCAGCAAATAGCAAACTTTAGAGCACCTTTAATGTTACACCACAGTGCTGTTGTAGTTGATAATTAAGATAGTTAATGTGCAAGCTGGCCTTTAAGTGTTACACTAATCAAAATAATGAATTGCTTTTGTATGATGACCCCATAGATGTATCTTACTGCTCACTGGACAGAAAGATTTTTTTTTAATAGTTCCTGGTTGTGGCACTTGTAATTGCACATTTCTGTGGTGGTAATGAGAAAGGACATGACTTACTATCAGGCTCATCTAGGACCTGAGCATATTGGTGATCTACACAGATATTATCTAAGTAAGTGTGGCTCCCACAGTATCATATTCAACCTCATGGTCTTCCAAACCCAGAGGCAGCATGAGGAATTCAGTCCTTTAGCATTTCTTCATTAGTCCCACAGGCACACAGTGTTTTTAAGCCCTCTTGCTAGTAATATTTCTTAGCTATTTAGAGAAGCTGCTGTCCCCTGTGCCTACGTTTGTGTGGATTTATGGGGCATAAGGAATCAGGGCTGATCTGCTTGGCCAATTGTTCAAGGGCAAGTGGGAATTTGTGGTTTTCCCCCCACTTACCTGTGCTCCGTGATACACATTCAGCAGCACAAATTCAATGCATTCAGCTTGCCAAGAAAGATTAGTACTTGAGAGTTGAAACCAGGGCAGATTTCATTTCAAGCTGGTTTCCCCTTCCCCCTTTTTCCCTTTGCCTCCAGCTTTTTTTTTTTTTTAATTATTCAAGTTAGAAATGAAATGCAGTGGTTATATTATGCTAATATCAAACTCATTAACGTTAGGCAGAAAAAATATAGGAAGTAGCCTGCCAAAAGCTAAGCCTTTGCTTTTGCATTCATCCAGTAAAGTTCATTGAAATGGGAATTCATCCCTTTCCTGTGGATTAGAATTAAACTCCTGGTGTATTTAAAGAACTGTATAAGGGATACTGGCTCAGAAGATGCTCCTAGAAAAGTAATATTCAGTATTACTGCTTTATTACAATTTTAGTTCTGTGACCTTATGTAGAAAATGCCTCATTCAAGCTCAGAGAGGATCTAACCAGGAGCTCTGTCCTGTGTACCAGAGGACAGGTATGTGTGCCTCAGCTGACGGTGTCCAGCGCTACAGACCTTAAACTTATTAAGAAATATGTTATTAAGTACAACTACACTAGAAGTATAAAAGACAGATTTGTTCCTTGCTTCAAATCCCCTTTCCATGAAAATCCCATGGTTTCTCTTGCCTGCATTTTTTTACAGACAAAAAATGCAATAACCTCCTAAAAGTACTCTTTTCATGCAATTTCTCTTTCTAGAGGTTAGGACTAATTTTTGCAGTCTTAAAACAACTGGGCAGGATGTGGCTCCCAATTCCAACATTTAATTACAGGGATAAATGCTTCTATTAATTATTAATTATTTTCTGGGAACAACTTTTTACTTGATGGACAACAGAACTATCATGCTATTTATTTCATTATATCAGTCTATATCATCACCACATATTATTTCCTTTCCAAAATGTTTATACAGAATTTATAATGTGATGAAAAGATCTTCCTCCTAATTTCTGTATGCAAATGTAAAATCTTGTCCATTTCCTCACAGTATTTGTTCTGTTTAATTGCATTTTAAATGAACATAAAGTAACTACCTCAAATACATTAGCATGTTTCTGCCAGGGCTCTGTGGATTCTGCTGTCATGTGTTGAGAAGTCACTGCATCTCATATATGATCTGATCTTCACAGGTAGCCTGTCCTGAGGGTGGAAGCAGAGCAGTCCTGGAAAAGGACTTTGGGGGGCTTTCCTCCCCTCCTCCTTTCTAATCTTTTTCAAGTGTTAGAAAATTTAAAGCCCAGCAATGGCTTGGAGAAAAAGAGGCTTTTTCTGCAATCACTGATTCTTCCTTCAGCCAAAACAACTTCAAAACATACTGAAGGCAGAGTTAGGCAGGGCTGGTTGGCTGAAGTGGCTGTAGGCTCCAAGAGACAGTAATAAAGAGAAAACTGGCAGCCATTCAGCTGAAATAAATCTCACAGAGAAATATAATAGAAGAGAATACAAGTCTGAATTGATTTTCAAGTGTTATGTCTGCAGCAGTGCTGAGAACCCTCATCTCTCAGAAACCACCTGTATTTGTCCCCCCACTATTTGACCAGCTGTCTTCAGGTGAGCAGCAAGCATCAGCTTTTCCTGAAGTCTTGTTGCAATGAGGGCAGCAACACCTACAGCTTTTTCAACAACAGTTATGAAAATCCTTACATTTGCCATTTGGAAGGACTTTATATTGTGGCATTAATTTCAGGAAAATAAGTCAACAATGCTCCCTTTTTGCGATACTTACTGAATCTTGACTAATTCCTCTTGACTAATTATACACAAATATAAAGGGATTATAGGCCTTGGAGGAGGAGGAGAGTTTAAAAAAAATAAATCAGCTTGCATTGAGCAGTTAGGTCTTTTGAGGTTGAAGCTGAATTTCTTGGCTATATAATGCCTCCTGAATCTGTCAAAAACCCAAGTTCTTTATAATTTTGTAGAAGACTTAACAACTGGAGTGCTCTAATAATTGATGGTAAGAAGAAAGCTCTGTACATTTGAAGTTAGTTTTCTATGTGAAATGTACCTAGTGCTATTTAAATAAAAGATAAATCTCCTTTAGTGGGAGAGAAGAAAAGTATTGAGGAGAATTAGAAAAGTATCAAGGAGATTTTCCTGTGACTTCTTATCCTGAAAGGGACATTTCTACCTCTACTCAAGAAATTAATTTGATCTACAGAGCCTTTAAAACTAATTTTAATCCTTCAGAACTTGCAATATATTCAGTTATTTAAAATATTAATAAGTGCTCACTTTTAACAACATTTGAGATTGCTATCAGCTGCTCTTCAAGCTCCCTGGCTTTTCTTGAGTGGTGAAAAGGGTTTCAGGCTAGATGTAGCAGTGAGGTTAGAGGTAGAGGGATAAGAAGGGCATTCTATAATGTACACTTCATAGGGTATAGAGTCCGAGTGGCCTAAAGGAAGGGCATATAGCAATCTTACCTCCTCTAGAGTAATCTTCTAAAGTTTGATTCAGTCATTCACAGTAAAAAGGGTTAGAAATGTCAAGTATCATCATTTATGCTAAAATACCCTCCCTGCAACACACAGCACTGAGCAAAATCAAACTAACCAAAATCCCAAATTCACTTAACACTGGCTCCACTATATAAAAGCAGTGCTAGTATTTATCCATGTTATTATCTGGTAAGAAGTGGATCTTGACTCTGGCTGCTCAAAGACAAATATTAATAAAAATCTGAATTTCTGCCATATGGGAAATTACTGACTTTTCTCTCTGAATCAGGGTGAAAAGTTGATTTCTTGCTTAAAGTGTATTTCTGTTTAGAATGGAAATCAGAAATTCAGAAATAATGGTTGTTACTTTTTTCCTTTTAAAAATGAAATGTAATATTGAAGCATAGAAATTTCATTAGAATCCCAGTTCCCAGAATTACATGTTTCCCTCAATTACATGGGAAAATAATTTCAATTAAAAATCCCTGATCATTCCTTAGTATGAACTGCACTTTAGCCCTAATTCTCCTTTTAGATTTTAACTGCATTTGCCATGGCATGCTAGCACAAAAATTGTGTCTTTCTGCCCCCATTTCTGCATCATACAGAGGCAAAACCAGCAAGATGGTACTTGCTCTAGTTTCACTTTTACGTAATAGACTTACATTTGGGATGTTTCCTCTCCTGAGATCACTCCTGTATGCTTTTAAACATTTGATGACATTTTTGCACCTCTTTCATAGGGAAGGTTTTTCAGTCTACTCACTGTGCAGACTCAGCCAGCTCTTATAGCTGCATGCAAGCCACAAAGAGTAAGCCCTCGTGTGTGACACAGGCTTCTTAGAATATACTTACTTTGATAGCAGATTAATTTTCAAGAGGGATTTGAGCTGGGCAGCAGCATCACAGGCAGTTTAGACAATTGTGTGATAAATCGAGGCAAGTATATCTATTTGAACAACAAAATCCACCACTTCACTCTGATATTTTTTCTTACTGCATTATTACAGACGCCAGTATCACACCCTCAAACAGAGCTCAGTTAACATGGAAAGTGAAATGCCAGATCACTTGTGTTAAATGGATAAATTTTCATCAGTCTGTTGTGATAATGAAAAGCCCTATCCTCTGCACAAAGGCTAATTTTAAATACCTACCTACAAAAGCATGAGGTAAAGTCTAAATTAGAATGAATGTTACCTGCCTCTTTGTTATAAAAGCATCCTCTGAATACGAGTTCTCCAAATGTTGTGACCTGAATGTCAGCTGATGGGCTAGTTAGGTTCGTGATGCTGTTCCCAGAGCTGATGGTGTAAGTTTCTGCTCGCTCAACAGCAAAGCAAACAGAAGGTAGCGAGACAAAATATTTGCTGAATGAAGGACAGAAGTAGTAAGAAAGATTGCATTTTTTAGCTCAAGACAAACTTTGTGAAATGCTCTATCATTCTGTATTTGCCGTCATGACCAGATGCCTCTTTTCTCTTTCAGGTCCCTACTTTCTATATTTACAGACATGTTATTTCCTGGCTTACAGGCTGGTATTTTTTTGGCTCCAGAACTGCTAAGCCACTGTCTATAAGCTGAGCTCTTGACTAGACCATTTGTTTGTTTGTTTTTTTTTGTTGGTCTCATCTCTCCCTCCTCCCCTCCTTGCTGACACTTATGAAACCTGTCATGGGTTCAGCAGCAGCAGTCATTTTTCCCCTTTAAGCAGTAGCTGGTGTAGCACTGTGTTTTGGATTTTCGGCTTGGGAACAGTGCTGACAACGCCAGTGTTTATAGTTATGGCTTGGAATGTTTTGGTTTGACCAAGGACTTTCCGAATTTCATGCTCTGCCAGGGAGGAGGGAAGCCTGGAAGAAGCCGGGCGGAAGGAAAGACAGGACACCAAAGAGGTATTCCATACCACAGTACGTCATGCCCAGTTTTACTTCTGGGGACAGGAATCCGGAAGGAGTTAGTTCACAGCTCGATTGTCGAGTGCTGAGCAGCTCTGTCCTCCTCCCTTGATTTTCTCTGGTTATTGTTGTTATTGGTGGTGGCAGCGGTGATTTGTGTTATACCTTAGTTACTGAACGGTCCTTATCTCAACCCGTGGGAGTTGCATTCTTTCGGTTACTCCTCCCATTCCCCCCCCCCCCCGAAAGTGGGGGGGAAGAAGGTTGGGAGGAGTGAGTGGGCAGGCAGATTGATTTACGCCTGAAACCATGACAAACCTGATTATGTCTAAAAGCACAATTTTGTAAAAGACTGTCTAGAAACCACAGTAGCCAAACTAGGTGAGATGAACTGATTTTTCTGCAGGGACTGTGAGTCTGGAGACTTTGCCCATACAAGTGATGAGAAATACCATTTATAAACAACATCTCTGGTCTACAAGTGAACATTAATTAATAAGGAATAATTCATTATTCCATAATAGCTATAACTTAATATAACTGCTAGATGTTATGTCCCTATAAAAGCTTGGCCACCTGTGTCTGAACTATTTACCAAGAGTCCATTACACATAAAGGACAGAAGTTAGCAGATCCACATCTGTCTTTAGATTATAACCTAACAAGTGAAAGCTAATTTTTACCTTAGAAATGATTATTTATTCTAATTTTAGGTGGAGTATGTTTTTCTAAATCAACATTGCAGAACTGAAAATTATGCATGATTTCTTCTGGAGAAGACTGCTCAGGCCACAGATATAGCATCAAGCTCCTCACACCTTTTGAAAAGAAGAAGATGAACAGCTATGACCATCCACAAGGCACTCAGAATATATGCAGTGCAATATACCCAGGAAAGAGAGATCCAGGGACAGTCAAAAAGTAAAGCTTTTGGAATGGTGGATTCATACTGACTTCTGCTTAATATTTTATTAAGTATATGGTTCTGGCCATCTGTTTCTAAAATAGGATTTATCATTGTTTGTCCCCAGGCCAGGACGTGTGGAGGAATAACACACTATACGCAGGCTGGAGGTGAGGATTAATAGCCATACACTGGTGTGGAAATGAAGAAATCAGAAATTATTTCTCTCTTCTCATGTGTTCATTTCAATAGATGTATGAGGTAAACTGACAGAATTATTTGCCCCACAGATCATTCCAACAATCTAGCAAGGCACACAATCTCCAAGACAGGAGACACAAGAGGAGCTTTCCTGGGGCTTCAAACATAAGGCACAGACTTTTGTTACAAGATGTTATTGTATGAGTACATCCAAAAGAAACTGAACTAAAACCTACAGGATAACTCACCTTAAACAATTGGAAATATCAATAATTTCCAAGCCACATGCAACACACATACTGGCTGTTAATACCAAGTCATAGTGGTTTCTCTTATCAAAAAGATTCAGTTCTCTTTGAGTTTATTATTACAGCTATTGTCAGAAGAACACTTTAAAAGTAATTCCACTGGTTTTATTTTTTCTACAAGGCAAGGACTGTCTCTTTTTATGCACCTATAAAGTATACTGTAAACTGGCAAGTCTCTCTGGTGCTGAGGGGTAAATAGTACAGCTAACAACTCTGGCATTTGGTTGCCTAGTATATCTACCCACATCCTCACTTTATAAGGCAAAGGTGGCTTTGTTTGTTCCTCATTTTCTTGTCTTTTCCCTGCTTCCCCTTTCCTGCCATAAGCTCTGTAGCTGAACTGAGCAGCACAGTGAATGCACACAATCAACACTGTCAGCTTGTTGAGGTTACAAACAATAATTCAAACCCAATTAGATAGTATCCAGGAAGGACAGAGGGATGTGAAGCAAATATCTGGAATCAGCTGTGATGACCAACTCATTCTACAATGTGTCTTGCACTACTGTCAATTAAACTGTAGTGCCTGTTTTACAGTTCATATCCCTGAAGTGCAAGCTAGGTCAGTATTTATGGAGGCAGCAGTACAAGTATGTACAGTTGCCACGAATCTAAGCATGAGTAGTTTTCTGTAATAATAATTCTCTATTGAAAAAAAATAATGCAATATGTTGTAGCTTACCAACTATATACTTGCTCCACCCCACATAGCCCAAAGGCCAGACAGATCTCTTCTTTTCCAGACTATGTTTACTGGTAAGGATTTGATTTTCAGCTCTTCAGCCTGCTCAGAGGTGAGACTTGATCTTATATGACTACCCACTGGTCTCAAAGCTTCCCAGTTGCTCCTGCTTAAGACAATGAAATGATGCCCCAGGTTGCCTGTTCTCTTTGGTCTGAATAAGGGTCCCTTGGCATCGTGGCTTTCCAGCTCAGCAGCTCTACATTTGTGAGCCTGACACTTTTCCTAATGCAGCTAGGTCTTGCAAGTGAGAAGTTTTCTCCTGTTGGGAGGAAGTAGCTGCCCTGTATGAACATCTCCTGCATCTTGAGGAAGATCTTCCACACCACAGAAGAGTACCCAACCATGGCTGTAGTCAGTTTCTCCCTTAATTTCTTTCCAACAACTAATTATCTACAAAGACTACAGAAACTGTACTGAGATATTTACAATGAAATGAAAGCCCCTCTCCACAATTATGCAGATCTAAGCCTAGAACTTGTGACATCCACATGATAGATGCACTGTTTGATGATGTTTTCCTTGACAGTCAAAGAAAAGAGCTTCTGATGTATGAACTTTTCCTCTCTTCTACCATCTTTTTCCAGAAGAAAAAAGACATTTCTAAAAATGAGTAAATTATCATATTCAGTGGAATATTCACTTTTTTTTGAGAAAAGTCAGATAATTTAGTGTATATTTAAAGATTATTTGGAGGAGACATTTCAAAAAAAGTGCTGTGTTTATACAGGCAACCTTTCTCTACAGACATACAGATGAATTAATTGAAGAATTAATGAAATAAAATAATTAACTCTTTTTGTTTCCAAGCAAAAGAGTCACATATTCATTTTCTTGAGAAAGATGCCACGTGAGTACCTGGCATACTGATAGACAAAGGTCTGGGATTAATGCTGCGATTATACTCCTGATTTTTATACAGGTTTGGCTCTATAAGGTCTGAACATCTTTAATATACACTTCACATTCACAAAAAACTACAGATGTTATTCAGTAGTTCATGATTTATTTACCTGTCTAATTCAGTGGATTTTTTCCTTACTTTCTGAGATAGCCCTTTTCTCTTGGTTTATTCAAGTTTTTTTTCCCCTTTCAATAGCCTAATAGCAAACTATTTACTTGAAAATATGAAAATATATATTGAATCTCCATGGCATTGGTTAGCTGTGGTTACTCAGCTGTGTCAGGGGAGTCTGTTTTGTTCAGTGTGGGAGTGAACATACAAGCTGTTCATACAAGCACCTTCCCACATAATTTATAAACTTCCTTTGCATGAACACTGGGCCTTAAAACTTCCCTTCCCAAAGGATAACACAAAAGGAAGGTGTTAGCCCAAAGAAGCTTCATGCACAATTGAAACTGGTACCTGTAGCTTTCTCTTTTTGGAGTATTCTCTTGTGTTTGGAAAGTACAGTACCTCTATTGACTAGATACATTGCAAAAGTAGAAGAATAAACTGCAAAAGCCATAGGAGGTAGAAGCTTTCATCAAAAGAATATAAAATGGCAGGAGAGACATTCTTGCTGAGCTATTGGACTGCATAATTGTCCAGGGATTTTTCTACTGAAGTTTGCAGACGTTTTTCCAGTGGAACAGTTTTTCCACCAGAAAATGATGATTTAATAAAATTGAAACTTTTCACAGCTGTACATTGATTTCTCCTAAATTTTTGATGGATTATTACTGAAACAACTTGTTGAGGTGGTATTTCAACTTGTTTTATAGTAACAAGAGTTAATATAAAGGGAAGTGTTTAAAATCTTTAAGTTTTTTAATGAACCTAAACATTAACACTTCAAAATTCTTTATTAGGGTGAAGGGAAACTTTTTTTGTACCAGCAGCTCCTGTAGATGAGCCATTCAACTCTGTCTTGAGGCCTCCTGGTGCTTTTTAACCCTCCTGGAGACTAACAGTTTCCTTAGCAGCTTTCACCCCTTCTTTCAAGTTAACACATCTTTTCACTCCATACCAGATCAGGGAGGGAGGGTGAGAATGTGCAGCTATGCTGTTCCCCTAATAAACCTCTGAGTTTGTGAAAAATTAAAAACTTCAAGGCTTCAGAATGATTCATATAGATAAATAATTTTCTTGCAATTCCTCCTCATCTACTACTCCACAAACACCAGAAGTGTCCAGCTCTCATAGCCTCTTAAGATAAAATTATTGACCTTTCTGTAATCTCTAGATTCCTCCTTCTCTTTTCTCTCACAGATTTTCTGTCTTTTAGACTTGGCAAGTAACTTACCAAAACAAACACTGAATGAATACTGAGAACAACATCTGATTAAATACTGGAGAGTAATTGTAGCTATGTTTCATTTCTATTTTCAAACAGTAGAACAGAATAACCTCCATTAAAAGTCTGACCTTTGAAAGCCACAATACTTCACTTATCTTGAGAGAACACTTCCTCCATAGCAAGGTCGCTTTGCTGCTCTCAGAAACAAATAAGTTGCTCTGAGTATTTTAAGTACAATTCAAAGAAAAAGCATCTTAAATTCTGCAATGTTCAGTCACATTTTGAAGTAGCTTTCTCAAATATTCTGAAAGACTTCAAGCAGTCAACTTTTCAGAATAATTTATGCACTTGAAAGTCTTAAATGAGCTGGTAGATGCCAAATACTCTGTTAAAACACTTTGGAACGCAAACAAGATTTATACCACTGACCATCATCATGAATAACTTAGTTGTAGTCTAGACTTAAAAAAAAAAGAAAATAAAAGGTTTAACTCCAAGATGAACAGTTTACAGTAAGGTACCTAAGAACCATAGGTTAAATCAACACTTAGTTTGTTAAACTTAATTGTTCTTTGGTGTCACAGTCTGTTTTTTTTCCTAAACTAAACCCATAAATTCTAAGGAAGGAGCTATCTGAAGAACACCTCCAGAGCCTCCTCTGAAAACTTACAAAAACATCCTCTCATGAAATTTCAGGCTTCTAATCTTATTCCACACTCTTCTGAAGGTTTTGGTATGGCCTATGTGGTCTATAACTAATTAATACTCATTATATTTCTACTGTTAGTTTAGTTGAGCAGTGGTAAGGAAAATAACATCCTATATCACTACAGAGATCTTGTCAGTTAAAGGCAGAGAGCACTTCAGTATCTGTATACACAACTGTACTGTTGAGCTGAAAGTACACAGAAACTGTTAGGAATATGCCATGCTGCCTGTATGTACTATTACTCTGTAAAATACTTCAATATTGCAAAAATATCTGCCAGCTGCAACTCACTGTGCTTCACATCAAATCAAACGGTGTAAGTGTGTGGAGCCAGGACCAGTGTCAGCTATTATGTGGCAGTTTTTCCTAAGGGGACATGCTGACAGACAATCAAAACTTTTCTTTAATATTTTGTATTGTGTTTCTGCTAGTGAGACTACCTGTCATGTAGCAATCATTCTTTGTTTGTGACAGTGAAATAAAAACTGAAAACAAAAGAACTTGGATACCCATCTCAAATGTTTCAACTCAATGAAGTTTTGAACAGCCATATGCCCTGGTGTGGTCATGGACTTAGGTTAGTCATTCTGGGGAACATTAGATACCCTTAACTGAAAATCCAAGACTCGCTTGCAAAAACTGGGTTCAACATACGCACACTAACTCTTCTAACATAGCACACTTACTATGGTAGAAGGATGTCACAGATGGATATGTTCAGCCTGGATTGGCTGAGTATGCAAAATCTGGATTTGATTTGAACTACCACTGCAGGGCAGTGAAATGTGATAACAAATACTTGTCATACCACATCATTGGTCAAAGTCTCAGCTTCTCTGTTATAACAGCAGAAGTAAAAGCAACAAGCAAACAAAACTCCCATGTTCAAAGGAATCCTTTCCCAACTGGAAGTGTGGTCCTACCATATTGTAATACTGAGGACTTGGTGCGTTGTCAGCATTACAGACTAACTGCCTTTGTCCTGAGCACCAGCTAGAGTAAACTTAATATTGTTATATTGATGGATTGTACTTTGTGCAGAGCATTGTGGTCACGGTGTAGATCAGGAATTTTGTAGTTTGAGAACCTCACATCTATCCTCTATGCTCTTACAAAACATAATTTTCCCCTGCAGATTCTGCTATGAAAGTCACTTGTTTTTAACAGAACTGCTAACACATTACTTTAAACCAATGCATTTTAAAATCAAAACCACAAAAGTAACCGTCCATCATGTTATACTGGATACTTAATCCCTTTCTAGTCTATACAGTAAAACCACTTATTCTTGGCCAGTGTTTCATTGCCCATGCCTCAAACCTTTTCGTCCTCATTCCCCTACACATTTCTCTATACAGAGAGAGAGACAGAAAAGAATGGGTGTACTTCCTCTTTTTCAGTTTTCCAGCACTGCCCACACCCAAAAATATAGGTTCTAGTGCTTGCTCCTTTTCATGCACCATAACCAGGATTAGCTATGTACCTTCTTTGCACAGGAATTGCCAGCTGGAAGAACAGACCCTTTGAAACCACTATACAAAAGACCAAAAGAAATAAAAACAGTACAGGTAAGAGCAGCAAATGGGGTTCATACTCAGGTTTGGGAATACAGGTGGGCAGATAATGCTTGCTGTAAAAAGCTAGGAACCGTGAAACTGATGGATGGGAGGATTAGGCTGGATGAGTAGAAATGAGGGGCAAAGCTGCACATTTGTGGAGGGCATTGCTTAGGAGTGGACAGAAGAAAAAAAATACATCAAAGGGTTCAAGTATGCAGTAAGACATTTTAGGATTAAGGTTTGCTGATCCAAACCTCTAATCTATTGGAGGTTCACTCATCATTAATCTTGTCCCCCTTCATTTATGAGAAAACATGACCAAATATAATCATTTACAGGAGTCTGGGATATGGTTATATCAAATTATAACTCTTGTAAAAAGATGCAGTACAGTGGCATAGTGTGCAGTTCAGCTGTAGTAGCAGTCAGCTTTTTCCCTTGGATGTCATATCTTACTACAATTTACTATCTGGAAAAATTGTAATTAAAACCATATGCTTCATCTTTTTCTTTTTTTTTTTTGTCTTTTTTTTTTCCCCACACAAGGGGTTCCACATTTCTATCAGCTTTGCCAATTGTAAACTCATCTCTCCATCTCCACTAACCTGCGGCCCAACTGCATGTAATAAGAGTAATTTGGAGAATGATATTTGGTCACACTCTATTGCTGAAAATTGCTCTTTCCTCTAATGGCCTGAAAAGTACAGAGCTAAACCAGTTAATTTGAAGTAAACTAAAACTGAAAGCTACATTTTAGATTCAGGCAATTATATTCTTTTAATTAATGCAATGTCACTGTGCAACGACTTATTTGCCTTTTCTAACAGCGAGGGTACATTTAGGACAGATACTGATCTCTTTGGTGATGCAGAGTGGATATAAACCTGGCACACCTGAGAAACTTTGAAACAGAGAAGTCCATCGTGGGAATAATGCTGACATACCTGGCTGCATGCCACTCTCCCTCCCACAGGTGCATAATATGTAGAACTGCTACTGGAGCAGACTAAAAATGTTTCTGAAATATTACTTCATTTTGGTTGCTGTCAGCTACCCTTGTGAATGCCCACATGCCAGTTATAGTCTTGAGCAGCCTGAGGGACAGGCAGTGCAAAAGTAATGGGTATAGATCCCCACTCCCCAAGGACTGAGACCAGGACCAGCTCTTCATAGCCTTCGTGTTAAAAAAGCATGAACCCCCGCAGAAGGGCTAACGTTTATCTCCTATTCATTGGACCGTACCCATAATTTGGGCATTTTTTCCATGTTAAATTGGAGCCTGGCAAGCTGAATTTTTGGCTGGTTGCTGGTCACCTGCAGACATGTTCAAGTTTGGGCATTGCGACTTTGCATCCTATCCCTGTAACAAGAGCATATTGCTGCCAGACAGGGCAGTGAGGACAGATACTGCAGGAATGAAGGCTAGACACCACAGTTCAACACATTTTGATTAATTGCTGTGGCTAACTTCATCTCTCATCTTCAGACAGCTTTTTCCCAGACCTCTTGAAAAAGACAAAACCACATAACAGATTTTTACCATGCTGTCTGTCTCAATCTCTCTCATCAATAGATACATGAGATGATAGCCCTACAAATATCACAGCTAAACCTTCCGGTTATGGCATGAGGGTCAATTGTTCAGTTAATGTAACCAAACTCCATTGACTTCAGTTGAAAGATACCCATATATCAACAGAGAATCTTTCTCCCAGCTTTTTCCTTTCTCCATGTCCAAAAAGCCCTAAACCCATACCCAATGAGGACATTTTTTCAAGAGGATGCTGTTCATAAGTTTATTTACTGGAAATATTTCTGGTTTGGAGAGATTTTCAACATCAGCATTACTGCTCATCTATTCATATAACTACTCAACATTCATGCACAAATGCAAGATGCTTTAGAAAACATTACTTCTCCCTTACTTTGCATTTTCTTTATTTCAGCATAGCACTCAATCAAACTGCACCCTACTCCTTTTTTCCCCTCAATATCAAGGGCATACTAATGTGGCTTTAAGCATTCGCTAGTGGAAAAATATAATGGAGTTTTATGTTCTCAAGTCATATTGTAGGTTTAATGGATGTTTCTACTAAACTGTTGGATCTATAGAAAATCAATCAACTAAATTCTTCTTATGTGTCATCATAAGAGAACTCTCTACTTTGAAAAAACAAGGTTCAGTTTATCTAAAATTTATAGATTTATCTCGGTCATTCATTTTAAGCAAGAATAAAACCTAAACAAAAAAAAAACAAAAAAAAAAAAAAAAAAAAAAAAAAAAAAAA
>JASSUY010014955.1:34700-45594 GCA_032466535.1 Forpus xanthops
CATGGATAAGGACTTGCTGAGGAAAATTTGAAGGAAAAAAGAGGGTTATAAGAGGTGGAAGCAAGGACTGGAGGCCTAGGAAGAATACAGGGATGCTGTGCGTGAAGCTAGGAACCAGGTTAGGAAAGCTAAGGCCCAATTAGAATTAAACTTGGCTAGGGGTGTTAACAGGAAGGGATTCTGTAGGTACATTGGAAATAAAAGCCAGGCTAGGGAAAATGTGGGCCCTCTTCAGAAGCCATCGTGAGAACTGGCTACCCTGGATTTGGAAAAGGCTGAGGTTCTTAATGACTTCTTTGCCTCAGTCTTCACTGGAAAGTGTCCTTACCATACCACCCATGTCTTGGAAGGCAAATGCAGGGACAGTGAGAATAAAGATCCTGGGCCCACTGTAGGAAAGGATCTGGTTCGAGACCATCTTAGAAACCTAAACGTATACAAGTCCATGGGACCTAATGAAATCCATCTGCGGGTCCTGAAGGAGCTGGCAAATGAAGTTGCTAAGCCACTGTCCATCATATTTGAAAAATCCTGGCCATCAGGGGAAGTTCCCGATGACTGTAAAAGGGGAAATATAACCCCCATTTTCAAGAAGGGGAAACTGCATGGGCTGGGGAAGTACAGACCAGTCAGCCTCACCTCTGTGCCTGGCAAAATCTTGGAGTGAATTGTCCTGGAAGGCATGCTGAGGCATATGAAAAACAACAAGGTGCTTGGTGACAGCCAGCATGGCATCACTAATGAGAAATTCTGCCTGATCAATCTGGTGACTTTCTATAATGGGGCTACAGAACTGATGGACAGAGTTGTCATCTACCTGGATTTGTGCAAAGCATTGGACACTGTCTCACATGACATCCTTGTCTCTAAGTTGGAGAGTCATTAATTTGATAGGTGGGCCACTCGGTGGATAAAGAATTGGATGGACGGCCGCACACAAAGAGTTGTGCTCAATGGCTCTATGTCCAGCTGGAGATCAGTAATGAGTGGTGTCCCTCAGGGACCAGTCTTGTTCAACATCTTCAGTAACATGGGCAGTGGGATTGATTGCATCCTCAGCAAGCTTACCAATGACACCAAGCTCTGTGGTTTGGTTGATATACTGGATGTAAGGAATGCCCTCCAGAGGGATCTTGACATGCTTGTGAGTTGGGCTGATGCCAACTTGATGAAGTTTAACCATGCCAAGTGCAAGGTCTACACCTGGGTTGGAAGAATCCCAGGCACACCTACAGGTTGGGCAGAGAGGAGATTCAGAGCAGCCCTGAGGAGAAGGACTTAGGGGTGTTGGTTGATGAGAGAATGACCATGAGCCAGCAGTGTGCTCTTGCAGCCCAGAAAGCCAACCATATCCTGGGCTGCATCAAAAGGAGTGTGACTAGCAGGTTAAGGGAGGTGATCTTGCCCTTCTACTCTGCTCTTGTGAGAACTCATTTGGAGTATTGTGTGCAGTTCTGGTGTCCTCAACATAAAAAGGACATGGAACTGCTGGAAGAAGTCCAGAGGAGGGTCATAAGGATGATCAGGGGACTGGAGCACCTCCCGTATGAAGATAGGATGATAGAATTGGGGTTGTTCAGCCTGGAGAAGAGAAGGCTGCGTAGAGACCTCATGGCAGCCTTCCAATATCTGAAGGGGGCCTATAGGGACGCTGAGGAGGGACTCTTCATGAGGGACTGTACTGAGAGGACAAGGGACAATGGGTTCAAACTTAAACAGGGGAAGTTTAGACTGGATATGAGGAAGAAATTCTTTACTGTAAGGGTGGTGAGGCACTGGAATGTGTTGCCCAGGGAAGTTGCGAATGCTCCATCGCTGGCGGTGTTCAAGGCTGGGTTGGACATAACCTTGGGCGGCATGGTTTAGATTGAGGTGTTCTGGCCCCATGTCAGGGGGGTTGGAACTAGATGATCTTAAGGTCCTTTCCAACTCTAACTATTCTATGATTCTGTGATTCTATGTAGCAGTCATTATACTCTAGAAGTAGTTCAGTCTTCCAAAAGAGGAGAAGTTTCAAGAAACTCTTTTGGGGTTTAAAAAAAGCATTTTAACGAGATCTGGGTTTCTGGAGATGGACGGTCTATACTTTCCATAAATAAGCTCCATTTGATAGGTCTTATGTAAATACCATGAAATCAAATCACTTTCATATATCACAATTGTAAATGAAAGGGATTATACTAAGCAGGTGTCCAAGCACCAGTTTACTACAAATTTATCCCATCTTAATAGATACAGAGGATTTCAGGCCAATAAAAGCAGGCCAACATTTTGGCTTTCTCAGTGTCATAGGTTCAGCAGTAGCAGTCATTTTTCTCCTTCTTGGTAGCTGGTGCAGTGCTGTGTTTTTGACTTTTGGCCTGGGGACTGCACCAGTGTTTTCAGTTACTGTTTGGTGATGTTTTGGTCTGACCAAGGACTTTCTGAGTCTCATGCTCTGCCAGGGAGGAGGGGAAGCTGGGAGGAAGCAGAGACAGGACACCTGACACAAACTGACCAAAGAGGTATACCATATCATGACATGCCCACGTCATGGATGTAAAACGGAGGGCAGAGACCCATGGTCGGGCTTGGGCTGGGTATTGGTGTGGATGATTGTATTCTCTTTCCTTGTATTTCTCTTGTATTATTATTGGTGGTAGCCGTAGCTGTTTGTGTTATACCTTAGTTGCTTAACTGTTTTTATCTCAACCTGTGGGAGTTGCATTCTTTTGATTCCCCTTCCCATCCCTCAGTGAGCGAGGGGAAGAAAAAGGGGGGAGGGAGTGAGCAAAACTGGTTGAGGACCTTAAACCACGACACTTGGGTATCTTAACAGGGAAAACTTACTTTTCCATCAGTGCCATAATTGCACTCCAGTAGATATACTAAATGTATGCTCCCAGGAAGGATTACCAAGTAAGCATTTACTATTAATGTTGCTGATAAAACATGGCTAAATTATTTTATAGCAGAAGAAACACCTGGAGGCAGGGGGAGAAAACTGCTTTTTAAGTCTCCTGTGGCACATTAATTCAGCTTAGATAAGTCAAATGAAGTGCTGAGTGGTGATAGAAAAGAAATCTTGATGAAGTGCTCAACATCTATTTACTGTCCTCTCTTGCACTGGGGACAACAGAATTACTCACAGAAAAGGAACTGTTAAATGTATGAGTAGCAGCAGTGTAAGGCTTGGAATATTTTGTAAATAAATAAATGCATTATCCAGATTGGTAAGCATTAACAACTTCTTTCTACACTTCCCATCTGTATATGTCATTCTAAAGAGAAACAGCCTGGAGATAAGAAGGCTCCAGGAAATCCTTAGAGCAGCTTCCAGTGCTTAAAGGGAGCTTACAAGAAATCTGGAGAGGGGCTTTTTACAATGGAATGCAGTGACAAACAAAGAGAGATTGGCTTTGAACTGAAAGAATGCAGATTTAGATTAGATACTAGGAAAAAAAATCTTTACTATGAGGGTGGTGAGGCACTGGAACAGGCTGTCCAATGAAGCTGTGAGTGCCCCGTCCCTGGAAGTTTCCAAGGCCAGTTTGGACAGGGCTTTGAGCAACCTTGTCTAGTATCGGAAGGTGTCCCTGCTCATGGCAAAGGGGTTTGAACTAGATGAGCTTTAAGGTCATTTCCAACCCAAACCATTCATGATTCTATGATTGTCCTTTGATGTCCAGAGAGTCTTGATGCAAGTATCTTCAGTCCTTTGTGCAGCAAGTTTTTTTTCAAATTTAACGTTCCTTCTTACATCCCTTTGGGAAGTTCCCAGCATTGATGTCAAAGTTTCCTTGATGGTAATCTGCAGTTCATGCCTTATGCTTACTGACATACCTCACACACATATGTACCACCTTATCACTGGTGCTGAATAAATTAGCTCAACCAGCCCACTTTTCATTGAATACATCTCTTTCAAGAGGTGATAGGAGCAGATCCTCATTCTCAATAGAAAGTTAGTAAGGGAGCTTATTTAAGTCCTATTGAGCACAAGTAAAGACATCAAGATCAAGCCTTGCATATTTAGAATGACTTTATGAATTAAAGCTACACTTTCAGCCTGAAAAAATGTATTAACTGGAAAGACAATAAAAAATAGTGTACATAGGCTTATTTTGGCTAGAACAAAAGTAGTCACAATAGTAATGCCCAAGTTTTACCTGCAGTCTGTTAGCTAAGGAACAGCAGTGGTTAGAGGAGCATGGTTTAAAGTAGATCTAAAGCACCTCTCTATGATAACACTGCTGTCTCCAGGAGTCCTGGTAGCAGAGCAATGAACAAAAAGAACATACCATGAGAGGGTCATTAAACTAAAGCCTTTCAAGAGTTAGCACAGTGCCCTGAGAGGTGTGCAGAGAAATAGCTGTCATCTCCACCATGCAAACCTGCATGAAATAGAGAAGCCTGTACTACCTTTGTGCTGGGTTACTGTCAGCAACAAAGTGATCTGAGAGCTAGAGACAAAAATCCTTAATACTAAAAAGATGTTCAAAACAAACAAACAAAAAAGATAAATGCATTTACCTATCTTTCTCATATTGTGGGATTCCTTCAGTATCATTCTATCGGGTAAGTGTCCTTTTAAGAAACAAGAACACTGACACTTCAGAGATTTAGAGAATCTGTATAAAATGATTTAATGACATTTTAAGAAAAGAGCAGCAGACAATTAACATCAGCCTCTTTGCTTACGAAAACTGAAAGACAATCATTGATGCATCATTTCAGCTTTTTTAGATTTTATTGACTATAATTTCAGAGTTGACTGTCCAAAAATGAAAGCTGTAATTCTCTAGCTTACAGTGATGTACAGTTTAGTAATTCTATAGAAAGCATCATATAAGTCTATTCAATTATAGGCAGGTTTTTTCCAAAGGGAAAAAAAAAAAAACAACTCTGAAGGGTAGACTATTATGTAGTGTATCTTACATTCTCAAATTGTAGCTTATCAATTTGTTGTATTCCTTAGAAGTACAGAGATACAGTGAGATCTTCAAGAAAAAAAGTCTGATTTGAGAATCTAATTCCTGCAGTTTATATCCTGAAAGTTACCATAAACATATATTGAAATTGAGTAGTTTTTTACGTGAGAGCTGTTACACAGCTGTGAGAGTAGAGCCTGATGTAGTTTATCACTATATTACAAAATCTGTTGTCCTGTATTCAAAGTCCCCCAGGAACTTTTGTTTAGCTGTAAGACCTTTGCAAATGCCAATGCTCTTAGCAACTGATGAGGAACAGTTATCCCTGTTCATCTCAAATCCCTTCACTTTCCACTCAAAGAACCCAAGTTTGATTACCATTGCTAAGCTCTGTTGTTGCTCTGTTAGATAGAAATAATTCTAATGTGCTTGATAGTCTACATAAAAGTTCTGCTATAGTAGCGTTAACAGAAGCCATCAAACTTCTCATTGAGTGGCACAGATTTTGTTATACCAGTGTGATTGTGAAACATCTGCCAGGAAGAGCACTTCACTGCATTCCTGCAGCCAAAAGGGAACATGTAAAGTTGCCACACAAAACAAGGCTCTGAGAGCCGCACAGGTGATCTGGGACTTCATGCTGAAACGGTGGAGGGGAGGGACAGTTTGGCAGACTGAATTCAACTGGAAAAGAAAGGAGCAAGGAGAGAAATATTTGAGCTAATATTCCAGATAGAGCAGAGCAATGGAGCTCAGCCTCAGAGCCTTCTGTGCCCAGGGAGGGCTGGCAACATGTTTGTTTGTGTTGCATTCAAGGAAACAGACTGTGTAAATTCCTTCCAACTAGAGACGGGTTGCACTAATACGTATGACTGCCTATATTATCCTTTCCCCTCCTAATGCAGGCAAACCTACAAGGCTACAAACAGTGACTAATTGTTTGGACCAAAGGGGCAAGGATATAAGTGAGCTATTTCTCATTACACTGTTAGAAAATATTGATTACACAGACAGATGGTAAACACTAGTCATGCTGGTATTCTCATATCTCTGTACTAAACCTATCTGGTATACATTCATTATTTTTACAAGTTCAAATTTTGACTGTTTTCCTTATTGACAAACATGGGTTAAAAACATAATAAACAGAGTGGATTTGTGTGAGTATTATTAATGAATTGGCAACAACTGTCTCTGCGCTGTTCATCTCTCAACAGCTGTTTATATTTTATTTTAAATCTGTAAAAACATTGCTTTGTAATCTCTTGATCTGTACAATAATTTCCTTTTGTTCTGAGCCGTTAAAGGTGTCTTTGAACTACTCAGGGGAAAGTTAAAAATAAAAAGACTACTCATCTGTTCCTTTAAGACAAGACCACTTTAATCATAAAAAATGAACACCAAAACCAAAGCAAAAAACCAAAGGTGGATGAACTCTGTGCTGCCATAGGATAAAAGTCAGGATATCTGTAGAAAACTATCAGGCATTATAGCTCTAAATTGCTCTTGATTTGTGCAAAGGAACAGACCAAGTCAGCTGCCCCTAATCTTTCTTCAGAGTTATCTTGTGCATTTATTCTCTGTTCTCTGGCTCACTAGGAATTCTGCTCACTGTTTGTCACAGCCAGGAACAAGACTGTTAAGCTCACCCCTTGTTGATAAGTAGGCGTTGTTACTTATGGATATCCTGTTGTGTTGGCCTCCTGGAGTCCTGAATTTTCTTATTGTTCAAGCCAGAGTGATTTCAGGGCAGCATTCTTTGCAAAATACAATGTTTAGTTGAAAATTTGTCAATACGGGTTCTAAAAATAGCTGAGGTATGAGCAAGAACAAATAACCTTCTCTCAATTTGCTTCTCTATAACAACTGTGTAACCGGAAAAAAAGAAAAAAACCTTTAAAAACTGGAATGAGAAGGCAGTGCCTCAGCTTGTGATTTATCGTACCACTGACGAGATTAGAGACAATGCCAACTTTTTAAACAATGCATGTAAGTAAATGACATATTCCTTACACCACTGGAAGAGCAAAATAAAATATGCCCAATGAACAAAGCATTGTCAGGAAAGACAATAACATCAAAAGATCTCTGGGCCAGCCAGTTCAAATCAGAATAGCCTGAATGAAGCAAAAGAAACGATCAAGATTTGCAGCAGCATTACTTTTTTTCTAAAGTTACAAAATGTCATAAACCTATGCTCTAGCGAGAATACGTGTCCTTAAGGGAGCTGAATAAAAGTGATTATTAAAACATCTACTTAGAATGTAGTATATTAATGCATATGTTTGATTTGAATATACCTCTTGGGATTTAATGGCCACTCCTATTTGTATGCCCAGACAGGCAAGTGATGTTGTATAAATCTCACACTATTTTGCACTTAGAGAATTCCATGAATACCAATTTTACCAAATAATGCTTTTAAAATAATAACAACTAAAAAAACCACAACCAGATACCTTTTATAGCTCAATATCCTCTTTATTACCCTCCTCTGTGAAGTCCATGACATTCAATTGAAAGCAAGAGGGAGAGAGACATACCGAGTAATCTAAAAGGGACAAAAGAAAACCAAGAAGCATTGTTGAGGGGAAAAGGGAAAAAAATGTGAGAGGCTCTGATCTGAACAAAACCAGAAAAAGACTTGGAAAGAATTTCAGAAAAGAAATGTTTAATTGCCTACAGCCCCAGGAGAGGTAATTTATGTGCCAACAAGTTATGGAGGTTTTATGTGCCTATTAGTCTGCTATTCAATTAAAAAATGTGTACTTACCATGGCAACCTCTATGTCTCATGATACACATGCTAATTCTAAGATATCTCTATAGAGCACCTTCTTAAAGAAACATATACTACAACACCATGCATAGTCTAGATTTCCAGTCACAAAGAGGCAGTAAAAGTAAGAGCCCATACTGAAATTAGGAATGATAGGCTTGGGAGTGGGATGGATAATCTTACTGTACCATTAGCAACTCCATATGGGAAGCCAGCAGTGTAATGCATGCATACAGTGCATCACTGCTCCTTAGGGCAACTCACCATATGACCTTGATGACATTTCCCCTGCATTTCCCTTCTTGTCCACAGAGATAGTACTATAATGTGCTGGAAGAATGCTGCTTTTTCTATGGGATCTGTTTTGGACTGGATCACAAAATCCTTAGGCCCTGCTTCCACTGAGGCTGCATAAGCTTTCAAGCATGCTCTCCTTTACTCAAAGCCTGCCAGGATATGCACCTTCCCTTTGTTTCAGCCTTTGCTGCCTGGGAATTATCTCTCTCTCAGCAGCTCATGTCAGACTTGCTGTTCTCAGCAGGAGCTGTCCTTCTCCCTTTTCCTTATTTGAGCTTCCTGTAAAAGCAGCTATTGGCAAGTCAGATTTTCTGCTCACTGGCTTACTCCTTTTCAGATAAGGAGTATCCAGTGCCAAAATTCTTGATCAGCTGCATGTGATTAATGGATCTAAGTGTTTGTCTCATATATGGCCTAAGGAATGAACCTCCTTCAAAAATATACCACCCCATCCATTTTTAAGTATTTTGGAGAATTTAAATACAATCCTTATAAAAGTAAAGACAAGGCTTTGAAATTATAACCTACATTTCCAATGGCTTTCTGGTCATTAACTGCTTTTCAGTATCATTTTCCTCCTTTTCAATAACTACTGAAAGCATATCAGCTTACTGTCCCTGTGGATGTAGAACTACGTAGCACTCTGCTTGTCTGCAGATCACTAAGGGCTAGTGCTAAAGCATGCAGAATACAGAAAAAAGGAAAGTATCACCTTGTGTAAAGTTATAAAGTTCTGGATTTGCTGAAGATTAAGCTTCAATCACATTTCAAAGACATTTTGCATCTTTCCTGTGTCGTGGTTTAACCCCAGCTGGCAACTAAGCTCTATGCAGCTGCTTGCTTACTCCCCTTCCAGTGGGACAGAGAAGAGAATCGGAAGAATAACAGTGAGAAATCTCATGGGTTGAGATAAAGACAGTTTAATAGGTAAAGCAAAAGCTGCACAAACAAGCAAAGCAAAACAAGGAATTTATGCACTTGCCATTGACAGGCAGGTTTTTCTACATCCAGAAAAGCAGGGCTCCATCACACATAACTGTTACATAGGAAGACAAAATCCTCTAACTCTGAATGTCCTTCCCTTCTTCTCCCAGCACTTATTTCTGAGTGCGACATCATACAATAAGAAATTCCTAAGGCCCAGTTAGAATTACACTTGGCTAGGAATGTAAAAGATAACAGGAAGGGATTCTATAGGTACATTGCAAATAAAAGACAGACTAGGGACAACGTAGGCCCTCTCCAGAAGCTATCAGGAGAACTGGCTACCCTGGATTTGGAGAAGGCTGAGGTTCTTAATGA
This sequence comes from Forpus xanthops, assembly GCA_032466535.1. Lineage (NCBI taxonomy): Eukaryota > Metazoa > Chordata > Aves > Psittaciformes > Psittacidae > Forpus > Forpus xanthops. Next base: position 43,988 of record JASSUY010014955.1, read on the forward strand.
CTTCTTTGCTTCTGTCTTCACCGAGAAATTCTCTGACCACATCACCCAAGTCTTGGAAGACAGATGCAGGGACTGCAAAAATTAAGACCCTGGGATCAGTGTAGGACAGGATCTGATTTGAGACCATCTTAGGAACCTGAAGGTGCACAAGTCATAGAATCATAGAATAGTTAGGGTAGGAAAGGACCTTAAGATCATCTAGTTCCAAGTCCATGGCACCTGATGAAATCCATCTGTGGGTCCTGAAGGAGCTGGCAGATGAAGTTGCTAAGCCACTGTCCATCGTATTTAAAAAATCATGGCAGCCAGATGAAGTTCCAGATGACTGTAAAAAGGGAAATATAACCCCATTTTCAAGGAGGAGAAAATGGATGACCCAGGGAATTACAGAACAGTCAGTCTCATCTCTGTGCCTGGCAAAATTTTGGGGCAGATTCTCCAGGAAGGCATGCTGAGGTGAGCAGCTCGAGAGAGGATGCCTTCAACACCTGAGCTGGGGGAAGCTCAGCATCCAGGAGCCTCAACTCAGAGTGGCAAAAGTCACCAAGGGAGCCACAAGTCCTTGACAGGACTTGCCAGGGAGCCAGCAGCTCAGCTGACAGGAGCAGCTGGCTGACAGGGGTTGGTGCCAGGAGGAGTGCCACCAGCCCTGACTGGGTAAAAACCTGCCCCAGGGAGGGCAGTGACCAGCAGGGTGGATTTGAGGCAGTTTGTGTGGGCAGGCGAGCTGGACGGTGAGGACTCACATCATGACCAGGGCCTGGCCTGGGAGCTCCGCTTTGGCAGCCCCGGTGGTGGCCAGCATAGGCACCCAGACAGAGCTGATGAGAGGGGAGGACGCAGCGCAGAGCTCTGGGTGTAGAGAGCCTGCACTGGTCTCCTGAGGTGAGGGTGCACAATGGGCACAGCTGCACTTGGTGCTCCCTGATGGAGATCCTCCTGCCACAGGTGGCTGAGCTGCAGGATGCTGTCAAAATGCTGAAAAATGTCAGGGAAGCTGAGAGGAAGCAGCTCTGCTTGTACCAGGCCCCAACTGTGCAGGGGCCTCAAGTGTACCCGGTAGCTCAGGAAGGGAAGAAGGAAGCCGATAACCCAGGAAGCTGGGAAACAGCAACAAAATAAAACAACTTGGGCCCCCTCCAGAAGACACCAGGACTGGCTACCCTGGATTCCAAGAAGGCTGAAGTTCTTAATGACTTATTTGTTTTGGTCTTCACTGCAAAAGCTCTGACCACACCACCCAAGTCTTCTAATGCAGACGCAGAGACTGCAAGAACGATGACCCTGGGCCCACTGTAGGAGGGGATCTGGTTCTAGACCATCTTAAGAACCCAAATATGTGTAAGTGCATGGGATCTGATGAAATCCATCTGCGGGTCCCAAAGGAGCTGGCAAATGAAGTCACTAAGCCACTGTCCATGATATTTGAAAAATCCTGGCAGTCAGGTGAAGTTCCCGACGGCCTCATCTCTGTGCCTGGCAAAATTTTAGGGCAGATTCACCTGGAAGGCATGCTAAGGCACGCTAAGACACATGAAAAACAACAAGGTACTTGGTGACAGCCAGCATGGCTTCACTAGGGGGAAATCCTGCCTGACCAATCTGGT
>JASSUY010014956.1:0-20629 GCA_032466535.1 Forpus xanthops
CATCAGGTATTCTCCAGGGTCACAATCAGCAGGAAAAGGATCCTGTGGCTGGGATGGTGGGAGCCAGGTGAATGTGAATATCAGGTTTGGTTGCTGGAGGGGCAGGGTCAGGGCTGTGTGCCTGGGTGAGGAGAGGATCTCAGAGCAAGGACGTGAGCTGGGGAATTAGCTCAAGTGGTAGAGCGCTCGCTTAGCATGTGAGAGGCAGTGGGATCGATGCCCACATTCTCCAGAGCTTTTCATTCCACTTGCCTGGACACAGGACCCTTTCCCTTGTATCCAGTTTCTGTGGGACCCCTGGGGGGCTTACTCTATTCTGATAGGAGGAAACCATTTATGGGTGTACCAGCAGTAAGTCATGGGATTTGTATAGGCACAGCTAAGAGATTATCCCTCTTTGCTTGTCAGTCATTAAAGAGCATTTAGTGTTTTGTGGCATTCTTAAACCTCTGTGTAAGCTGTGATAGAGTTTTTAATGTACTTTTTTTTTTTTCTTTTGAATCTACACTCTCAAGGTGGATCATTTGAAACTTCTGAAGATAACATAAATATGTTATCTCTCTGTATATTACTTTGTCAGCCTTGAAAGCAGATGTCAAAGTACAATTTAAGTTGGTATGCCAAAAAAGTTTCTGAAGATGATTTTTGTACAGTATTGAAGATAAAATTATCTCCTGTGAAATTCTGCTTATTACAAGCCTGTTGGCTTTAGTCCTTGATAAATCAGGTTGTGCCGTGCTCTAAATAAAAGTACCAAGAAAGACCTCTGTCATGTTTATTAAAAAGTGAATTTTGCCCTTGGCTGTGGTAGTATGATTAATACTGACTTAATTAATAATGGCAGGACTCTCAGAATCAGGTATTGCTGGTTTTCTATTCTGTACTAAATAATACCAGTTTAGCAGCAGATTTTTGGATTAACATAGATTAAAAGATAATTAGAGCAAATCTATAAGACTGACTCATCATTTTATCTTGCAAATATTTACAGCTACTCTATAAAACTGAATCCCTTTGACATTTCCACTTTAGTCAGAAGCAGTCTCTTTTTTTTAATTATAATTATAAATAAAGATGGATAAAGAATCACTGCCATTTTTGCCATAGATCACTTTGTAAATCATCTGTATACATTTTCAGCATTAAATAAAGTCCATACTATATTCCTCCACAACACCTCTGTCCTTTGCATATCAAAGAAGGCCTTCTTTCCAGAAAGTTAAATGTAAAAGCAACAGGAAGACATGAGGTTTGATATAGAATATGGTTTCTGCAGCCAAATTATACTACAGGGACACAGAAGGTGCAAGTCATGAGTGAATTTGATACTGTAGGAAGTTTATCGCCCAGTGCTACAGTTATGCAAGACAAGAGAATCATGAGATGTCAACAGTTTTCCTTCCATTGTATGAAAAGTTTGGACATTCACTTCTTCATTCGCCTCCTCTCCTGCCTTTAAGAACAGAAGGCAGGAGAGGTGCAATTTGTTCAAAACCACACAGGACAGACTCCCAGCAAAATTCAAGCTAAACAATGATGCAAGTAGATGCATTTCACAAGCCTTTTTTTAGTTCAAATATATTCTTACATTTGATGGGAAAAGCAAGCTGTGTTGAAGTTGACTGGTAACATAGTTCAACCAACACCCAGAATGTAATAAAAATTTTACTACATTTATTAAACCTGCAAGTAAGAGTCTGGCATATTTCAATGGCATGAACATCTATTTCATTCATGACATTTAAAGTTCTTTCAAAAGATTTAAAAGATTTAAGAGCAAAATGACCCATAAAATCTTCTAGTCTTACTTCTAGGTCTTGCTATATTTCAACAGTAAGTACTTTTCACTAGAGTAGTAACTCGTGTTTGAGTAAAACTTAAAAGTCCTCTCTTTCCACACAGAATCTCCCATTTCCTGTGCCAGTGTGTTTCAGTGGTTAGTTTTGCTCACTGTTAAAATCATGTTTCTTTTTCAGCTCAAATTGTTTTTAGATTCCAATCACTGGCTTTGGTTATGCATGCCTTCATAAAGTGACGAATCCTCCCACACCTAACATTTTTCCCATTTAAAGACATTACACACTACAATCAAATACTCTATCAGTCTACTTTTTATGACAAGATAAACTGATCTAATTCCTTATGTCTCTTAGTCTAGTTCTTCAATTATTACAGCATTTTTCTGCACTGGCCTTACTTCTCAATATACTTCATGAGAGGATGTTAACACAAGAACTGGGTACAGTATTCAAAACCCACACTTTGCAAGCATAGTCTGTGTTAGGGTTAAAACATTTTTGATGAAGCACATGGATTGCTTGCAGGATGGAATCAGTAGATTCCCATTGCATCATCTCTGATTCTATTCAGGCTCTTGGGGAAGAAAAACATTGTAACAATGAATGTCTACAGTACAGGCAACTCAAAAGGTTTCACTATCCTAATTGTGCCAGGCATACAAGCATTTATAGGCATGCTGCACAGCCGATTTTACATACCTGTAGGACTTCTTAATCTCATCATGTGTTGCTCCCTTCTCTAGGGTCAGGATTTCATATAATGCTTCCCCTGATGTAGACAAAGTACGTTGCCTTTGTTCAGCCATGCGAGCAGTGCATTACTGAAGCTGCGAATGTAGAGCAGAATTTTAAATACCAGGGACTGCAAACACATACAGATAGCATTTTTACACAGTATTTTTACTTTTCATTTTAATAGATTTTAATAATGTAGTAAAATGTTAAAAATAAATGAAAATGAAACGAGAATAAAATCTTCTCTAAATTATCCTCTGTCCCTTGAGATATTTTAGTTATCTGAGAAAATGTAAAAGCAAGAAACAAAGAACAGAAGATTTGTGTTAAGTATCATTGTTCATAGTAAAGGCTTGATGTAATTCTCACTAAAATCAATGGCTAAATTTCCTACAGCATTAATGCCTGCACATACCATTTTCATCTAGTTTTACTCCTGTTTGTTTACTTCTATCTTTTCTAAGTCTTAGAAGAGTAGTTTTACTATTTGTTAAAGCTATTAGACTTCAGTGGGGTAAGACTGCCATACTTCTGAGTATAACCTAATGCAACAAAGTGGTGAATATTTGGTTTCTCAACACAAGGACTCAGATTCAGCCTAAACAATTTTAGGTGCCTAAGTTGAGTGGTTAAGTTTGAAGCTTAGTCAAACTAGATTTGTTATATTGGCAAGAGATAGAAGGACATACTCAGAGCACAACTGATCAAGCACTTTCTCCCTATTATCTTTACAGCATGCTCAGGATGATTAAATTCCTAGCTCATGTGCCTGAGGACAGGTAGAATGAATGCGGACCTAGGCAACAAGACTAGATACCAAGAATTGACCTCAGTATTATTATTATTATTAACAAATTATAAACAGCAAATACTGTTCCCAAAAAACTGGGAAATACTGACATCAATCAGGATCCTATCTTATTTGAGAGACAAGACTTTGGGCTTAATTCATGAGCTTGTGATAAATCTAACAAGATGCCCTTAAAATAGAGTGCAAATAAAGATTAAGCACAGGCTGGCAGATTTAGTCCACATCAGATCTATCATTCATTCCTTCTCGCATCACAGAAGCAAAGCAGACAAGTGACTCTCTACTGAGTGGCTCTACTACCTCCTCACAGTTCATACTTTGTCCTTCTGGATCTGAAGAACCAAAAGGTTTTAAACCAGAACTAACTAATGCTAGGCAATGACATGAAGAAATTTATATAAATAATAATGTAAAACATTAGATATAGATATCTATCATTCGTAAGAAAAAAGTTGCAGCTCTTTGATGGTAGACCTGCCACAACAAAACTCTCACTCTTTGTATCTTTGTATGCTGTGCCCTTATCTGAATGTTGAGAAGTGATCACAGATGTTAAAGCTGTAATCCCAGCCATGAGAAAAAAAATTCTGAGAACCTGTTTTGTTAGATAAGACTACTCACTCTGCTATTTCACGGTTCTCATTGCTGAGCTAGAAACACTATCTTTCCATTATTCATATATTATTTACTAGGCCACATTTTAGTTCAGAAGCAGCCATTTAACACACTTCTTTAGTTTTGTTCAATACTAAAATGAAAACCAAATATCATGTAAGTATACACAGAAATATAATCCACAGAGCAATTCTGTCACATACTGCCTGATTTAGTAAAAGACTGAAATTTATTCCTATTTACTTTGATATTTTTTAATAAGGTAGTGCACAATTTAAAGTCTTGGGATCTGCTGAAAAAAAACCCTAATAATCCTTTCTACTTTCAAGTGTTGCGCAAACCATCAACTAAATGAAATGAACTTTTTCTTATAAAAAGCCCCAGCAATTAAGAATAAAAACATATATGAGCATCTAAATATTACTTTACCACCTACACTAGTTACAACGATACTTATTAATAATGGTATGTCCAGGCCATATTTAACATAATCTTGGAGTATGTCCTGATCACACTGGAATTATGCAAGGCACCTCAAGCCTTTTAATGCACAAGATAACATTGGATAACCATGTGAATTCACAGATATACAGCCTTATTTAAAAACTCTGTTACATAATGCAAATCAGCTACATGGCAACCCTGAAGCATAAAGTAAAATTGAAGTTATGAAAGATTTCATTCTGAAGAACTGAAAGTCGTCAAATTTGTACTTTCTCATTAAATAATTTTAATAACCTATTCAGCTATGGAAATTTAAGCTCACTTGCCTATTCAGTCTTCTAGTGATTAATCACCTGAAAGGTCTAGCTACTCAAAATGATTTCTTACTTATTTAAAGCAGTCCTACAAAATACTGAAAGTACAATGAGATTACACTTCTCTAGAAAAAAGTTAAGCTCTCTTTATTGAGGAAAATACAATTTTAGTTATGATTTTAGTATTAAATACACTCCTGATGGCTGAAATGACATTGGAATCCTATTTTCAAGCTGTGTAATTTTGTTCCAGTAGAACAGAGTAAAGAAGATGTTGTTTTCTTCCTTGAATGACAATAAAATATTTTAAAAGACAATCCAAATTCTGGTAAGAATTCCACATCTCCTGAGAGAACGGGACCTCAGTTAACTTCAGCTGTTTCTGTACAAACTTTATACTATCCATGATTAACTAATAACAGGGTTGTAGTAATATGCCTTTCTTCTACAATACCCATAATTCATTTGGATCTGTGCTGAAAAATAAGGCAAGGTGATTCAGATAACATACCTGCTTCAAAAAGTGATGGAACACTGACTGGCGTGTATAACTCACAGTATTTTCCATTCAATATCTTGATGTCTTTATGCCAATATAATCCAAAAAGAAAGAAGCAAGTTCCTCCAGAAACCCTGTTCCACAGAAAATGGCTGCTGATTTTCATCCTTCATCCTAATCAAGGTGAAAAAGATCAGTGGAGTCTGATTACTCCTTTTGTTTGTTTGTCCAGGATCCAACTGGTTATCTCTCAGGAAGATCTATGACAGAATTAATAAAACATTCATGAGTCTAAAGGCTGATATATCCAAGAGTTAATGACACCAATAAATATGGGACAACTGTGTGTTTAGTTAGCTGTTCTTCTGCGCTTACTCCTGATGGGGTCTTGAGCTAGTTGTTTTTTTTTCCCCACACAAATGTATTATATTTGTTTAAAGATACAATGATCATGCTCTAAAGTTTACTTCTTTGAGACCAGCTATGGCCTGCTTAGGTTTTACTATGTAGTCTCTTCCAGAACATGATTAACTGAAGGAGTCTCTTCAGGATGCCTCTTGAATTCTTGTAGATTTTTAAATCAAAACAGAAGACGTAGGGTGCCTTTTTTTATTCTGATGGAGCTTTTCCTCTAATTTATACCATGACAAAATCTGGAGAGCCATTCCTTTCCATTTTGAATAGACAAGACTGTAAATGCCAGAGACTTAAAAAGCCAATCAGTCTTGGTATGTCATCCTTGGAATTAAATAGTTCATCCTTTGAACTCAAAGAATTCATTTCCCAGATCATCCAATTCCAAATGACCTTGGAAGGTTGCCAGACCCTTACCCAGACACTCTCTCACTCCCCCTCCTCAACAGAACATGAAAAGAAGATGAAAAGCTCATAGATGAAGATCACTTACCAGTTACTGTCATGGGCAAAACAGGCTCAGCTTGGGGAAAACTGATTTATTGCCAGTTAAAATAGATCTGGTGAGAAACAAAGACAAAAATGAAAACAACACCTTCCCCTCACCACCCTGTTCCCAGGCTCAAGTTGACTCCTTCATTCCCAACTCACCTACCCCTTATCCTTGAGCAGCAAATGGCAGATGGGGCATGGTAGGTTGTGATGAGTTCATAACCGCTCCTCTCTGCTGCTCCTTCCTCCTCACACTTTTCTCCTGCTCCAGCATGGGTCTTCCTCATAGGCCGCAGTCCTTCATGAACTGCTCCAGTGGGAGTCTTCCATAGGTCATGATTTCTGTCAGAATTTGCTCCTGCATGGGCTCCTGTCCATGGATCACAGTTTCTTCAGGAAATATCCATCTTTTTGGCATGGAGTGGGTGGGCTGCAGCAAAATACCTGCTCCACAGTGGCCCTCGCCACAGGCTGAATGGAAATACCTGTTCCACCATGGTTCTCTCCACAAGCTGCAGAGGAATCTCTGCTCCAGTGCCTGGAATGCCTCCTCCTCTTCCTCCTCCTCTTTGACCTTAAGTGTTCATAGGGCTGTTCCTCATACTTTCCCTCACTCCTCACTGCCACACAGTGTTCTGTTCTTTCTTAAGTATTTTTTCCCAAAGGTGCCACCAGCTTGGCTGATGGGCTTGTCTGTGTCCTGGCATCGGTCTGTCATGGAGCTGGCTGCATCCAGTCCCTGACCCTTCAGTGTTCCATTACTGAAATCTTCTCATGGAGCCCAGTGCCATTTTGTGTGGACTGAAGTCCTGCAAATGGATTCATGGAACCCTATAATCCAGTAGAGCCAGTGAGTTTATGCTTGGATTCCACTGCAAGAATGGAAAGATAAATCTATATGAAAAAAAAACAACCCTAACAACAAAACAACAAAATCAAAGAGGTGTAATTAATTAAAATCTTGTAAAGACACTATAAATGGAAAAGGAAGCAACAGTGTGACAGCTGATGAAAAAAAAGAAAGTGAAGTGGATGCTTTTTAATGTGAAGCATGTGATTTTAATATTTCTCTTTTTCTTAGATATTCTCTTCAATTTCAAACATTCCCTCAAATTTCAGCTTTGGATGAGGACAAGGCAAGGCACATTTCAACCTAAAATGGGAGTGTTTTTTCACAGTTACGAAAAATCAAAATACCAAAGGACGTTCACAACAGAATAGGTAAAGTTAATTCGATTAAGTTGCATGAGCACAATCAACCAGACTATTCAATCAGCTTGCTTGATGCCAATCTCTGATACGATTTTATCATTCTTGCAAAATACAACAAAAAAGTACACTTTTTAATGGAAAGAAGAAATTAAGGGGGAAAAAATATAAAAGGAAGAAAATAAAATCGCTTTAGGTTACCCAAATCCTTTGTACTTATGCACAGTTTATCATCAAGAAAACGTCACTGTTCTGCAATCCTGCCAGACCTAGCCTCCCAGTTCCGTGTGAGCAGAGCTCCCTCTGGTGTGTGAAACTCTCACTGCTCTGTAACGTGTTTGCTCGCTTCGAAGGAAACGAACACAATTTCTGCAAACGTGTTTGTTTTCCTTTCGGGATTCTATGTCTGCCGTGGTTTAAGCCCAGTCGGTAACTCAGAACCACGCAACTGCTCGCTCACTCTGCCCTGCTCTTCCCCTTCGGGAGGGATGGGGAGAACAACTGAAAGAATGTAACTCCCATGGGTTCAGATAAGAACAGTCCATTAACTAGGGTGTAACACAAACCACTCCTGCTACCACCAATAATAGTAAGAATGATAATGAGAATAACGAAGGGAGGGAATATGAAACTTAAAGGAAAATAAAGCAGTAAACACAAGTGGTGCACAATACAACTGATACCCAGCCTGACCCGAACAGTGATCTAGGGCCTTCTGGGTAACTCCCCCCAGTTTATATACTGGGCATGATGTGCTGTGGTATTGAATACCCCTTTGGCTAGTTTGGGTCAGGTGTCCTGTCTCTGCTCCCTCCCAGCTTTTTGTGCCCCTCCTCACTGGCAGAGCATGAGAGACTGAAAAGTCCTTGGTTGGGGCAAACACTACTTATCAACAACTACAACACTGGTGTATTATCAGCATCATTCTCAGACTGAAGCCAAAACACAGCACTGCACCAGCTACTAAGGAGGAGAAAAATAACTGTTACAGCTTAACCCAGGACAATGTCCTAAGCACATTCTAATGAATCTTCAAGACACTCAAACTTTAATTAGTTGTCATAACTCTTTCATCAATCAGCTCAGCCATATAATTTAGAAGAATAAACCATATAATACCTGATCACTCATTAATTTTGGGTGGGTTTTATTTTGCATCATAACACCTAACAGTGCACCACACCACCACTGTGACAGGAAATGCAAAACTAAAATAAAGCCCTAGTCACAAAAGACCTTATATGTAAAAAGCCTTACACTTTACATTTCATGTATATGTTGCATGCTTTTCAAACCAGACAAATCAGAACACGCCTGAAAATGCAAAGTTGCATATCAGCCTATAAACACTTGAAACATGGCCCAGACAGAGCAGGAGGTCCAGGGTTGCTTCAGAAGCCTCCAGGTACACACAACCAGAGCTAAGGGTTGAAGAACTCTGAGTCACTCTAGTCCTTTCTCCTACCACTCCCTCCTTTTCCTGGCTTACAGCAAGTGCAAGAACTAAGGGCCTGGAGCTGAAAGGCATACATGCATGAAAGGACTGGCATCACTGCTCAACAGAGGTGTGAATTTTTAGCTTCCAAGGCAAGGAAAGACAATTTCTAAAAGTTGAATTGTTTTCTTAGTTCACTGAGTCTGGAGGTGTTACTACTGAAATTATCAAAGCTTGTAGGAGACACAAATGGTCAGGCAAAGCACTCCTGACCTTCACGGAAAGCCCATAGCTTCTGACTTTCTTCCAATATTGACTGGAAAATAAAATCGCTGTTTTTACTCAGAGGAATTTGAGGCCTGAAATAAATGATCTTGCTTATTTAGTAAAGCCAGCCGTTAAGTGACATGATCCTTTCCCTCTGCTCAGCACTGGTGAGGCCAGACCTGGAGTGCTGGGTTCAGATCAGGGCCCCCAGTACTAGAGAGACATGGGCACACTGGAGACACCCTAGTAAAGGCCCATAAGGATGATGAAACAACTGAAGCATTTCGCCATAAGGAAAGGTTGAGAGAGCTGGGACTGTCCAGACTGAAGAAAGAGCAGGCTCAGGAGAGATCTCATCAAAGTATATAGATACCTGAAGGGAAGGTGTACAGAGGATGGAGGCAGGCTTTTTTCAGTGGCTATTCAATGCCAGGACAAGTGGCAATGGGCATAAACACTGTATGAAGACAGGCTGAGAAAGTTGGGGCTGTTCAGCCTGGAGAAGAGAAGGCTGCATGGAGACCTCATAGCAGCCTTCCAGTATCTGAAGGGGACCTATAAGGATTCTGAGGAGGGACTCTTCATTAGGGACTGTAGTGATAGGACAAAGGGTAATGGGTTAAAACTTCAACAGGGGAAGTTTAGATTGGATATAAGGATGAAGTTCTTTACTGTAAGGGTGGTGGAGCACTGGAATGGGCTGCCCAGGGAAGTTGTGAATGCTCCATCCCCGGTGGTGTTCATAGCCAGGTTGTACAGAGCCTTGGGTGACATGGTCTAGTGTGAAGTGTCTTTGCCCATGGCAAGGGGGTTGGAACTAGATGATCTTAAGGTCCTTTCTGACCCTACCTATTCTATACTGAAACACGGGAGATTCCCTTTGAACATCAGGAAACACTTTTTCACTGTGAGGGTAAGCAAACACTGGCACAGGTTGCCCAGGAAGGCTGTGGCATCTCCATCCCTGGAGATACTCAAAAGCCACCTGGACATGGTCCTGGACTACTGGCTTTAGGCGGCCCTGCTTCTTTTTCCCAAAACTTCCCTAGTGTGATTACTATTATCATTAATTTCTATGCCTTGTTCTGCCACAAAGGTGGTAAGAACATTAACAAGGATGTTGGAATTTATCGGTAACTGACAAGAGAAGGCAGGCAGGTGATAAGACTAAAACAAGAGCTCTCACTAGTTGATGACTTTTCACAGGTGAATGATTGGCTGTCCAGAGACGAAGACCCATATAAATAAAGCATGAGGGTATGAGTAAAGAATGGTAGGCTAATGAGATAACAGAATATGCACACTGAGAAAGGGTATACACAGGGGTAGCATGTGCTGGTTCTCCAGTTTTCAGACAGGGATCTTTTATTTTTTAGTATTGTGCTATGGTGATGCCAACATTATAAGACCCAGATAAGCAAGCTACTCAAAGAGCAAATGATTGAGCAACTGGAAAATGATGCTTCTCCCAAGATGCGCTGGGCCTCTGGCTCAGGCACAGGCACTGGTTCTTGTAAAGCAGGGAAGAGTACTTCTGAGGCAGCTATGTCCCAAAATATTCTTCTTGTCATTTCTTTTTAGCCAGCCCTACTTCACATGCTCCTGGACATTTAGTGTCCTGTCTGAACTGTATTGCATGCTACCTGTCAATATTCAAACAGTCTCTTAAAGAAGGGAGAATTGGTTTAAGATCCTTTCTTCAGAGTGAGTCTTTTTAGATCTCAGACAAGCCTGACAATGCTACAGCAACAAATTACATTCCTTTTGCCACATTTCTCTGTTACAGAATAGCTATTGTCATTATGGCCTCAAAAGTAATAAAAGAATTGACTTAAATAATATGATTGCATAGCATCCATTTTTAAATACACGTAACTATATTTGAAGGAAGGTATTCCATCTGGCAACCCATCTGTAACTCCATCTATACAAGTAATATCCATAAGAGAACATTCACATATTTGAATTCTCTGAACATATTGTGACCTTCTGTTACTATATTCACATAGAATATCTCAATTTAAATACGCTGAGTTTTTAATATCTTTCAATAATTGCAATATTGGAAAAAAAATAGCAAACTCAGGAAGTATGAACCTGAAATGAACAGTTTTCAATTGTATACTCAAATTGCTCATGCTATTATGTGGTCAGTTTGACCCAGAGAAGCAATCCAAAGCTAACTTCCTATTTAATCCCAGTAAATCCAGTTCAAATGCTTGGTGGACTACCTAAGTGACATGATGAAAGCATTCTTCCCCTAGCATTTAAATTAGAGACTTAAAAATGATGTTTTAAGTAATAGTAATACACTTAACTTTTTCAACAAGATACTCAGTAAAACACTGGGAAATTTATTTTCCTCTGTGGTTTACGAGAAAGTTCTGTCTATCCTCCCTTATTTAAAATGGGTCATGGAGGTAAATAACTAGGACATAAATCATAATCATCTCTCTGGCTTTAATTTAAATTTCTTTCTGAAATGCAAAGGTTATGAAGTTCCTAGTTTACATACCTTTAACAATTCAGAAGTAAGTTATCTAGGCCTTCAACTAAAAAAGCCCCCTGAATTCTTATTTAGGCAGTGCTGTGGTTATCTATTTTGCAAACAGCTGTAGTACTTAAGGCAGAATTCTACCCGTTCTTATACTAAGTTAACAAACTCAGTGTTGGTTACAGGGTTATTCATTTTAGCACAGCCTAATCAACTACAGCTGAGAATCAGAAAGATTAGCTTGAATAGTATAAATCCGTGCTTTGACCTATTCCTCCAGCTATTTTACCAGGAACAGATTAGGAAACAGCAGTACCACATCTTCTTGGTACCTGCTCCTTGGGAATCAACAGCTGCTTTCAGTCCTCCCCACCAGGTCCCCAACCTTTCTCCAGCACCTAACTGTTCTCTCCACTTGTTCCTCCTTCACACATTTTTCTTAATCACCCTATGACACCTGCAGCCTTTGCCTAAGTAAGGTCTTCCCTGAAATCCCCAATATAGTTCTCAGTTTCATCCTGCATCTACCCCCCAACTATTCTCTCCCAGATTCCTACAAGCTGGCTCCTTAACTTACATAGTTCCCAGGAGCAAGAAGATGCAACAGTGGAGATGGCAGTCAGTAGTCATTTATTTTAAAGCTTCATTAATCCTTACGTAGGATTTATTACCCTGTCTTTGAAATGCTCGCTTAATTGACAGCTGAGAAAGGCAAACTCTTTCTAAAGTGCTGATGAGTAACTATCTTATCTAAATCCAGAAAGGAATGTCTGCTCAGTGGTTGAGTTAAAACCCAAAGAATTAAAGTGATATGTAATTCCAGGGGGAGAGGAATTACAGGTTAATGGATGAGAATACAGAAGTCTCAGATATATTTCTTTCCTGAATGTCACTTAGTGGGAGAAAGTAATAATTATTAAAAATGCATTTAATTTGCATAAATATTTCACCAGTAAAGAAGCAAAACCACATACACTATTCTTTACATGCTAAGTGTAGAAAAAGCCACTGGAAATATTTTGCAATAATTCAGCAGCCTAACATTTCAGTAAATTAGTAGCTTCACTGTTAACCATTTATCACAAAAGTTCTTAGGGTTTCCCCTCATCCATTATAACAAGACCTTTCAGCTGGAAAATACTCAGAGCTGAAACTCAAAGTCTAAACCCATGGGCTTACAGTTGGCTTGAGCCAATCCGAGGACTGCCAACAAAGGCACAGTCCAAACTTACACTGATCTTTTTTCTTCTTTTTTTTTCTCTCAGTTTTCAGTTAAACCTACTTGCTAATCTGACTCAGTCTGTGACTGGCTTCAATACTGGAGCTGATGCAATGGAAGTGGTGACATCACACCTTTTCAGCAGCAGCAAAGTCTTACACTGTCTTCAGCTCACCAGAAAAATGCACTTTAAAAGGTATAAGGGCCAGAATACCATAAAAGTAAACCACAAGTAAATTCTGTGGAAAATTAGGAGAATTAAGACTCCTCCAGAGTAGTCCGTGGCTATAGTAAAGGTCAATGTGTGACAGCACATTGAACATTTTTGAGGCTTCCGTTGCCAGCTTTGCAGTGCCATGGGTGCATGACACAACATGCTGTTCCTGCTGGAAGACTCCTTGCCAATTCAATTTGTTCAAACAAAACTTTGACAGGTTAACTTTGCCCCGGCGGGATGACTGCTACAACAGGCACTGGTTGCCCACACAGCCCTAACCCTCTGTGGTTCCAGCACTGTGCATTCTTCCTCTGCAAGCAGGATAAAAGCAGACAGGCGGCATAAAATCCTCACGAAGCACTCTGCTAATTTGACAAAAGTGTAATCATGTGCCCACACCTGATCCAGATCAAATTTGTACTGCTGGGTGATGTGGCATGGCCCAGAGCCAGCGGTAATGATTGTGGAACCACAGCGCTCAACTAAGGCTTCTCCTGCAGATGAATTACCTGCACGAGAGACTGTAAATACAGAATGTGGCCTATCACTGTGGAAACAGCTTGTGCAGGCTCCCCAGAACATGCCCAGATCTGAACAAAAGACACAGAGTGTAATCTCTTGCCAAACCACCTTTCTTTCTACCCTCAGAGAGAGGGTGCTGGGTTGCCTCTGACTAAGAGCATTAAGCAGAGAAGGGAAAAAGAAAGAGGAAATTACATGTCTGAGGTTTTTCTTTCAGGCAAGTCTCTTATAAAAATAAAGGAGTGTACAAATGTCTTTGTTTCTCTGCCAACTTTTATAAGAACTAATTAAGACCAAGGAGAGCTTCATTTTCCTGTTTATTTCAGAGAGAGAACAGCTAATGAATTTAACCTATTGATGATTCTGCAGCTGCCTGCTTTAATTTGCTTATGATTGAGAAACAAAAAGTTAGTGTAACAGCAATGTGCTGCCAAAGCCGTGGAGCGGTCACTGAAGCAGGATCCAGCTGTATGATCAAACTTCAACTAGGCAGCAAGAAATCAGAATCCGAGTTATTGCCACTGCTAGCAGTTGCTTATTTCCAAGTTTACTTATTCGTCCATAGTAAAGTTGATACAATCATAAAGGTACAGAGTGCTGGCATTTATTCCCTGCTAAAGAACATCATGCACTTTCAACTTTATAATTTATCTATTGGTTGTAAGAGAACATTCAGGCCACAAAATTCAGTGGTAATTGCCGTCTATAAACGAAGAATTATGCTTTAATAGAAAACAGTCTTAGGGGTAAATATTCACGGGCCTTAGCATAAGTCCTATGTCTTAGTTCAGGCAAACTGATTAAAGGCATTTATTTTATCAGAGAGTCCTACCGACTTTATGGAAATCATACAGAATTCAACAGAGATTTTTACGACTGCTGTAAAACCTACAAGGTATTTTTTTCATGTCCTTTTCATTCAGAAGGTGAGATCCCAGCCCTCTATAAATCAGTGACAGAACTCATTGAGATTGACAGAAAATGAACACCCAATCATTCACAATTCTTATTTATAAAGTTTTCCATAAATTACTCTGCATGACTGGGGAACTGTATGGGTTTTGCTGACATTAAATTCTACAGGGTTTCGTGGTTTAGTTTTGTTTCGGTTTTCCCCAGTAGCACTGGGGAGGATGATTCACTTAGGGAAAGAGATGTACTTTCTTTTCTTGCTTTCCTTAAAAAACAGCCCTTCAAACTTTTACATGTTATTTCAAAACAATTTACAAGTATTAGACAGGGATTCCCAAACCAAGGTATCCTAGCACCAGGCTACCTAAGCTACTTAGGAAGGCATGTGCAGTCCTTGGGAACCACTGCACCAGCCAAGGTTAACCCTGTGTCAGCTCATGCATGAAGCTTTATACAGTTCTAACAAATGGAAAATAGAATATTGAATAACAGCTAACTCTCCAAATTTGCACTGTTACTTGTTTATCCTATTCCAAACTCATAAACTTCAAGATGTGAGTCTTCTCCTTGGGAAGCAGAGCAAAAGCTGCCTCCTTACAGCAAGTAGAAATTGGCCATCAGCACCCTCTGGATGGAATCTTGCAGGATTATAAAGAATTACTTCTAGCGTGTATATGGAGTCTACACTATGGAAAGGGGAAATGATTTGTTGCAGTATGCATGTCGTATGAGAGCAGAACAGAATCCATATTCTGTATTACTTGGTAACAGTATATGCTGCTACTGTTAATTCACATAGCAATCTCCTCTTCTGATGCTGAGCACCTGACCCTGTAATCTTTCATCATCAGCTTTTGATGTCACAATTCATAATAGGCAATTTGCAATAACAGATTTCACCAATTCATCCTTTTCCTATTTGCATACTATTTAAAAGTCACATGCAATTTAAATTAATGTATGGTTACGAATTACGTACAAAACAGTGTTTGTTCCTACATTTGATAAGTAGCAATTATCAAATAAGCTTGCATGCTGAACATTTGTTCTTTCTTCCAAGTAGTGCTTAGAAAGATCTATTTCACCAGTTGTCTCCTCAAATGGACATTCATGTATATAAACATAAAAAAGTGACAAGAAAAAAGTGTATCTGAAAATTTAATTACATAGCAATTATGCTTTGAATTCATATGCTGTTTGGGAGCATAGCTTCATGGTGTACATTTTTGTCCGTATCTTGTAATAAACTAGTCACTTGCAATGCAAATGGTATTGACTTGCAGTGTATTAGTATTCGTTCTGACTTCTCAAAAATAAAAGTCAATTCTCCCATTATCTGGGAATTGATTACCTTAGCTACCAATTCAAGGACGTGTAGTTTGCCCACAGATCATCCAATTCAAGATGAGCAGTAATGTAAACAATCTTTCATCAAATTCTGTTATTTGGGGCCATTGGTTCTCAAGTCTTCGTGCTCTGCAGTAAAGTATAAGGATCTTTTATTAGAGGCTTCATACTCATTCTGTCTTTTTAGACAAATTACAGGTACTGCAGAATATGGTTTTGCTACTTCTTTTATGTAAGCATGAATTGAGTGTACAAGTAAAACTTGCATACCACTCAGCAGATGTCATCGTTTTCCCTGGTTTTAGGTATACCATAAAACATGCTGTCTCGCAAGTTTTGAACAATAGGTAAACTAGCATATTTATTCAAATTTTATACATTTTAGAAATTGCATAGTAAAGAATTATAATAACAAATATTCAAAGTCCAAGGTGAGATTAAGCATTATAAAAGCTGAGTATTTTCTTAGGCCTACACTTGTAAAAAGTAGTCTACAAACTTCCAGTCATGTAATTTAACCTAGAAAAGTGCTGACATGGTATTGATTTATGTAGATTTAACTGATGTTCTGACACATGACTAGAGGCGTTCTCCATAATCCCAACTCAGCAAATCATGTAAGGACAAGCATAAAATTTGAGTATATACTCTGTACTACTAATACTTTATGCCAATTAAGCCATATTTTTGCTGCTAATTCTGCTCTCCCTGTCTTGTATCATAAATACAACATACATATGCCACATGTTATGTATTTCATATGTTATATATTCTACATATCTGCTACATATTTCAATATATGCTATATATATATATTTGGAAGACTATCTTTATATGAGATCTTGAAACTAGATTCGCTAAAATGTGCTACTTTTTGAATTCTATAGTACCTGATTAATCCATTATATAAACCTTTAATCCATTACATAAACTCACCATGGTGCTCCCGTTGCCTGTTACATACCTGCGGCTTGTACCTGCTGTACTGCTTGTCTGGTCCCACTTTTCTGGGGGGTTAAGGGTAATTTTCTTCCAGTTTAATGCCCCAAACTCTCCTGTCTTACCCTAAAGCTGAGCATCAGTACCGGTAGGAGCAAACAGCCAGGAGGAGTGAGATGGAAGTGCATGGCTCCTCTGCACAACAACATATAGCTTAGCACAGGTGCATTTTAAACACACATTTCCAATCCACTCCACACAATTAAAAGGCCCAGCCTCTGTGTTTTAGTGCATGACTTCCTCCCTTCCCCCTCAGCTTTTAAACAAGAGACTTGTCTCTAATTAAATGAAAAGCTCCTTTTAAGAAACTGATCGAAAAATGTTCTCCTAGTACACAGACTGGCTTTTATCTGAACATAAAAGTCATTATATCAGAGTTAATCCTTTTAGTATGCACTTGTCTTACAAAGAATAATTTTCTTTCATTTGGTCAAGACAAAGGAATTCAGGAATTTCTGTAAACTAACCCTCCCATTGCTTTGTGACATTTTTGTTGACATATTGGCAACATTCCTTCCAGTTTTAATTGGATTAAGCACATAGAAATTTAGTGAGTTGTAAATCAGACAGGATTCCAGCTACCTTTTTGCCATTGTTAAAAACAAAAGCCTAGCAAAGAATAAACATAAATAAAACCAGAGGTAGTCTCTTGAAAGTAATGAAATTTTCTCACTGCATTTGCTCAGATAGTTAATGGGAAGGCCAACAGAATGACAGATGTTTTTCCAGACTTTCAAGGGGAAGTCATGCTAATGCTAAATCCGACACATTCTTTCCTTCACAAAGAAACGTCAGGATGCTACATGGTGGAAAAACATGAGTTGCTGCAAGTAACTTAATTCTCTCACTTCTATTCAGCTGAATGGGATTACCTTCTACTGCTATAGGTTTTGATAGACGAGCAGTCCCACCAATTAGCTAAAAAGTAAGCACAGAAAGATGAAACACCTGATTAATGTTTGATGAAAGCTCAAATTTAATGGAGAAACTGAGAAGTATATTTGAGCATCTTTTGAAAAGGCAGAAAAAAAACCTACTTGTAATATAATGGAGTAATTTCATTTGAATACAATTAGTATACATTTTTAACTGCTAATGTGATCCTCTGAATGCAATTGTTAATGCTAATTCTAGTTAATATTTATTTCAACTTAATGCTTTTTGTGAGGGAATAATTACACAAAATGGCACTTCAATAAGAATAAAACTGAATAGTAAAAAAGCTGAAGTGGAAGAGGAAGGTGGGTGTAAGGGAAAGACTGCTCAGTTCCTGCATGCAGACGTCTAATTATCATGTGTGCAAATGTTGCGAGTTACTCGAGTTCCCATTTTGATTTGCTTCCCCCACCAAAGAGAAACTCTTGTTTACGTGTCCTTTTGGCTGCTAGAAATTTTCCAGTAATTTTAGCATGTATAAAAAAGCAACTATTCTACATTCTCACACAAATGAGCTTCTACAGCAAGGGAGTATGGTCATGTTTAATATAACTCAATTAAAATGTTCTTTGTCTGAACAATTCTAGTGTTAAAGGTCTCATTTTTGAGCTTTAAACAATGAACTCCTTTCTTTCAGTTCTGGACAACACAACACAGTGGGATTAATAAAGCACCGCTGCTTCAACCTAGTTGGCTAGCAGGAACTTTAGCTCATTATTTTGCTTCTAGCAGTATTAGATATTCTCAGTTTCAATATTGTAAAACACCTTTAACGTACATTAAACAGGCCAGTAAAGAACCAGATAGGACACCAGGAATCTTTTGTATCTCAATGCAACTTCAAAATCCAAAACTAACTCTCAGTCCTTAATTACGTCACTAACTGCTTACTTAAATATTTTAAAAATACAAGACAAAATTGCTTTAAAAAATCTTTGTTAAGAATATGCTGAAAATTACACCTTCGTGTAAAGAAATCTTAAAAGAATATGCAATCTTCACGAGGTATTGGGGCAACATATAAAACATTAAAAAAAAATTGCAAACCCAAGTGAAAATAAACTAAATTTTCTAAAGACAGGTGATTGATGTGCTACAGCTCATCCTGGACACTACCGGGTACTGTACTGAACAGTATGTTGATAAATGATTCAGCTGGCAAATGTGCAATGCATTTGTTATATCTGTTCACAGGGGTCCAAACCTATTAACACCACAAAAAGCTGTGAATTTTCAGCTTCTAATAGCACCATTACTTGTAAGCTGTACCTCTGAAACTGCACCTGGGGTTCACATATCCTCCCACTCTGATATTAAAAATATTCTGTGCATCAGCTGTTATTATGCATGTAAAAATGACACAAAGAGAAGCTTTCTCCACAGGCTTATGGTGACACCAACGCCCTTAGTCATTTTAACACTACTGTAGCATGAGGGTTTTTGTCCAGACAACTGTTATCACTGAGAAAAACAGAACTTCAATGTCTGAGACCACTTAAGTTGTGCACATTCCAGCATGTTTTCTAGAAGAAAGAGTAACAGCATGAGAAGAATCACCTTTTCACACTGTTATTCCCAATAATATCTTCAGTGGAGTTACAAAAAACTGTCTTTGAACTGATATTGAACTTCTGACAGCCTGTAGCTGTGTTCCCAACTGACTTTTGGTAGCTTGCTTCCATGGTCAGTTCCTGTTCTTGGAGAGTATAACTGGATAGTAAATCTCCCATCTTAAATCAAGCATAGAGAGCGATTCTTAGAGATGGAAGCAAAGAAAAAACAAAATCCTCCAGAATCACTCTTTTTTAGCTTTCTGCTCCAGCTTGCTGGTTTTGGCGCAGACTTGGTATGCCTCTGTTAGCCAATGTCAATTTAGTGAAACTAAAGTTATTACAAATATTGAAAATATTCTAAATAGTTTCAAATCAGTATTCAAAATACCAGGAATTGAAGCAAAAGCAAACAAGCAGTCTGACCAAGCAAGTCCAACCGACTTAATCTGCTTCTCCAGCAATGGCAAAACCTGTAGTTAATGGGAACACAGTATGCATGACATAGCTCATCTTTGCTGATGCTCCCCTTCTACATGGTACACCCTGACACTGCCACAAACAAAATCACTTATCTTAGTTCATCTGGTCAACTTCATAGACACAATGTGAAATGTCTAAAATTAAGACAAAATCTGCATTGCATTCCTTCCCTTCAGTGAAGAGAAAGGTAACTTTGAAGAATAACTTGACTGTCCTGCTGTCTTTCCCTTAATTATTGACTATGAAATTAGCTTTAGGCAACTACTCTTTAGGTTAAGCTTCAGTTAGAAAAGATTAACCTGGGCTACAGAGTGATAAAGCTACTCCAATATGGGTGCAAAAATTATTAGAAACCATTCCCAGAGCAGTTAGCAAGGGTTGACAGGCTATATGAAATACCATTCTTCAGATGTCTTCCAGATCTTGGACTCACTCAGTCATAAAATTTTCACTGTTGATCTGGCTGATTTTGAAAGCATGCTTGTTAAACTGGCAGATGACAGACAGCCAGGAAAGACTGCAAGTATATTGAAGGACAGGACTAGTAATCAGTGTTTACCAACCGAAAAAGAAAATGGGTTGAGGAAATCACAATGCACTCAGGTAAAGACAAGTGCAAATTATCCCACTCAGGAAGGATAAATACACTGAGAGGATAGCTAAAAGTTCTGCACAAATTGATCTGCGGGTGCAGGGAATGACAAACCAAAAGGAGTTAAAAATGTTGTATTGCCACTGTCGTGGTTTAAGCTGTAAATCACTCAGCCTGCCCACTCACTCCCCCCACCTTCTTCCCCCTCACACTTCGGGGAGGGGGGGAAATGGGGAGGAGAAGAACTGAAAGAATGTAACTCCCATGGGTTGAGATAAGAACAGTTCAGTAACTAAGGTATAACACAAATCACTACTGCTACCA
>JASSUY010014957.1:0-10666 GCA_032466535.1 Forpus xanthops
AGGTGCCTGTTATTTTCATCTCACTCATAAGAAACTTTAACATGTGCTGGGTAGCTAAACTAAGTCATGCCATTCCACGTACCTGAGTTATTATTCATGCTAAAAGGATGAATGCTAAAGGAGATTAAAAGCAGCAGAGAACTTGAATTGGGATGTGGTATTTTCTATATTAGTGAAAATTATTGAAAATTGAAAAGATATAAACTGACAAAAAAGCTATGGCATAATCTAAAACTCTTCTGATAATGTGAAAAATCAAGGTATTCCTCACATTTTCTTGACCAGAGTTTCATTTTGGTGTCTGCTACTGTTTGCTTAAAGGTTGGGTTTTCTTGAAAAATGGATGTCTTTTATTGGTGTTACATGTGCAATATATATTTTATGAGCTGAGCAAGTACTGTTAGAATGAAGTTTATGTTTAGATACAAAATAGTATTAGTGTGACCTAGGTTTGAAGACTTCTAAAAGTAAATTAAAGAAGATGAAACAAATGGATCTGGGTGTTGTGTCAAGGTAGTGTTCATTTGACCATCCCTATTTTCTGGCTTATCTACTATCTCTAACTATTATTTTCTTGTTAATCTCAGTCCTAGGTAGAAGCTGCCAAAGCTCTCACTTTGGGTGGTGACTTCTTACTCTAGAATGATTTTGATATCTCTTCTTGGAAGGTGCCTAAAAAATGTTTAATGTTGAATCTTGAAGCTAAGGAAAGAAGTTATCCAGAGAGAATAATATTCAGTGCATTGTGTATTAGGAAGCATTTAAAAATAATAAATAGTAGT
The DNA here is from genome assembly GCA_032466535.1 of Forpus xanthops. Taxonomy (NCBI): domain Eukaryota; kingdom Metazoa; phylum Chordata; class Aves; order Psittaciformes; family Psittacidae; genus Forpus; species Forpus xanthops. Next base: position 783 of record JASSUY010014957.1, read on the forward strand.
TGTCAAAGGAAGCTTGTTGAAATAAGGTTGCAGTAAATAACAATAAATAACTTTGGAGGACAGCATTTGAAATTTTCAAGTGTGTGGTCAGTTGAGCTTGTAGTACAGTAGTTGCTAGTCATTGTCAGAATACTAGCTTTTAAAATGGCAAAGAAATGGGATATGTGTTCATCAGTGTATGACTGATGTGTTGACGGAACCCTAATTATGTCATGAACACAAGAATGCTGTAATACAACTTCACCATAAGGGGCTCAAGGCCGTAAACATATTTTACCAGCTGCTGTGTGGAAGAAAAACCTATTGCAAGAATTTGTTTTTTATGAGAGTACCAGAGAGGTGTTGATCACTGAATCAAGTCATGAATTCTCAAGATCATGGTAATCAGAGAGAGATAAGTATCTGTTTGATGTAGGAAACATCTGTTAAAGGATTTCTCCTGACTCTCATCAGTAGTTGCTGAGTTTCATTACTTTAGCAATGTTTTCATTATTGCTGTGTGTATAAAATGGCATAATACATTTTGTGCTACTAGTCTTTTCTGTATACACAGCAGTAACATGTATTTTAATTCCAGCTTCTCGATAGAAGAAACTAAAATAGGCTAGCCTGTCATAGGGATTTGTATGTTAAGCCAAATAAGTCGTCTATTTATCTGTTATTTTAAATGAACTGACGAAGGCCAATATCAAATACTTGAGCAGAGTTGAAACAAATTGTGCAGTGGGGGCATCAAAAGAAAGATTTTTCAGTTTGGCTTAAGAACTTAATACATTGGTAATTTACAATTTTTTGTTATGAATTTGAGGTCACTTTAGGTAACATGCAGTTTTCAATGCAAACTTCATGGACAAAGGAGATGCTTTATGGTAAAGTCTGTAAAGTATATCCTTTTGACTGGTGTTGATTGGGCTGTGCCAATTTGCTGAATGATGGCTGGGCACATGTATGTACAGACTTAATCTTTATGGGGGACTATGCATTTTCATCAAACAAAACAGGTCATGTACAGATGCTGGTGGACAAAATATGCTATTTTGTGTTAAAACTGTGCTTCTATTTCATCCAATTTTAGAAATGTTTGAAGAAAATACTTTTTTGGTATTTAGGACAGTTGGCATTACAGACCATGCATCACAGTATTAATTTTGCCTGTCAAAGATACCACTTTCTTATGTCCATTCTATGTTTACAAATGTTCACCAGACTAATATTCATAGCAGAACCCCCAGAGGTACACATTTTTCTTAGTAAAGGAATACGTTTGAAGGCAGGGGGAGATCTTGACTGAGAAATTAATAATAAAAGTTATTCAGAAGACAGGCTGAGAGAGCTGGGCTTGTTCATCTTGGCAGGGTAGAACTTAAAACAGTCTTCCAATACTGAAAGGGGCTTACAAATCTGCAGAGAGACTTTTTACAAGGGCATGTAGTGATAGGGCAAGGGTAAATGGCTTTAAGCTAAAAGAGGGGAGATTTAGATTAGACATTCTAGGAAGAAATTCTTTACTATAAGGTGGTGAGACACTGGAATAGGTTGCCCAGAGAAGCTGTGACTGCCCCATCCCTGGAAGTATTTAAGGCCGGGTTGGATGGGTGAACAACCTGGTCTAGTGGCAGGAGGTTGGAACTATATGATCTTTAAGGTCCCTTCCAACCCAAACCATTCTATGATTTTATGATGTTTTGAATTATAGAATAATAGAATCATGATTCTATGGTGTTTTGTATAACGCTTGTGATAACAGTGACATTTAAATAAAGGGATATGTGTTACTTTGCTTTCCCTGCTTTTTCTGTGCTTCATTTGCTTTTTTGTTTTGATTTGTTTTTTCACATCTGATATATATCTAATTGCTTTACATCTGTGAAAATGTATTTTAATATTCTGTCTAGTGTAACAATATATTCATTAAATGTATACTTTTCCTGTCTGCTGCTGTCACATCATTGTACTGGAAAGTTCAACACATTAATTATATGCTTTGTATTAATAATCTCTTAACTTCAATCCTATTGTCTTTCAGTCTTCTTGAATGGATCCTTACTCTTACATTATGAAAGAGGATAAATAGATGTTCATATTTACCTCTTCAGATTTGACTTAGATTCACTGCTTTCAGAAATTATGAGCAGCAGCAAAAGATTTCATCTAGAAACATTTCAGAGAAATAAATTCAAAATATATGCATGTGTATGCATTCTTGTCTTCCCTGCAGCTTATGATACTATTGGATCATGACTAGACCTCCAGTTGACTTAGCTGTATGATAGTTTCTCTTCTTTTTGTCCCTGCTCTCCACTAGTCACCATCCTCCCTTTCTCAGTAATTATTTTGCATGCGTTACATTTTAGCAAACGAATATGTACTTCAGAGTACGTATGGAGTGAGGTCATCCTTATGTGTATGCTGTGTTGTCTGTTTCTTTAGAATTGCTTTAATCTGATTTTTGTTTCTCTCTGACCCTGTATCAAACATACCCAGCAACTTAATACAAGTTCAGTAGTTATACAGTGCTTATCTTACTTTGTTAATAGCTGTAATAAAGTCAGTGTTCCTAAAGCAGTGAATAGTATCTACATGTCTACCACGTAAGGCTTTGTTGCTTTTGCAAGTAAATTGCAACTGCAAGGTCAATAATGCATGCAATGGATGTGGCAAATGCAAGTAGCTGTGTGTAGTCATGCATGAATTTTTATAGGTAGGAAAATTACTTAGCAAATCACTTCATGCTTTTTCTGTGGTGCCAGATGTAGAACTGGAAAAGGTTTAGTGTAACATGGGAACCCTAACTGTACCATTAAAGACATACCAACTGCTGTGAAATATCTGAAGCATTTGTTCCAAATCTGACTTAAAATAACTCTGGTAGAAAAAGGGAGTGACAAAGTTGTAGAAATTATTAATATTGTAAAATATGATAAAAACTTCAAAAGAAAGGAAAAAGAGGCAAACACAATGGCAAGTGTCGTCTTTGGATCTGGAGTAGTTTTATAGTCATCTGACTTGTTAATTTCTCCCATTTGTTACTATCAAAGAGAAGATGAAACAGCAGTTGCTTCAAGGCAATACCTAAGCCCTTTACATGTAACTCCAACCACCCAGCTCTCTTCAGAAAGAAAAGCTGTTCATCAGCTTGAAACAGGCAGTTCTGAGGCACTGTTTGCCAGGTGCAGTTACATTGGTTGTCACAAGACGTTAGGCTCACTGTTAAACCATCACAGAGTTATAGGGAAGAACTAAGTTTCTTAGTTTTAAGAGTTAGCACTTTAAGTGCTGAGGTCAGTACTGCACGAAGATTGAGAGCAAAGAATTTAATATCGAGGTGGCTGTAATGATTACAGTCTTCTAAAATCTACCCATAGCAGAAGATATTCCTGACCAGTTCAGCCTGAATTCAAATTATGCTGTATGTTCATCAGTGTGTAGGGATCACAGAATCACAGCATTATTAGGGTTGAAAGGAACCTCTGGAGATCATCTAGTCTAAACCCCTGCCATGGCAGGGCCACCTACAACAGGTTAAACCAGAACACATCCAGGTGGGTTTTGAATGTCTCAAGAGAGAGAGACTCCGCAACCCTCCTCAACAGCCTGTTTCAGTGCTATGCCACCCTCAAGGTAAAGAAGTTCTTCCTCATGTTGAGGTAAAGCTTCTTGTGTTTTAGTTTATGGCCACTGTTCCTTGTCCTGTAACTGGGCACCACTGAAAAGAGTCTGGCACCATCCATTTGGCACCCACCTTTGAGATATCAATATGCTCTCAGCCTTCTCATCTCTTCTCTTGAAAGAAGGCCCAGTTTCTGCAATCTATTCTCATATCAGAGATGCTCCCGACCCCTGATCATCTTTGTGGCCCTCCACTGGACCCTGTTCAGTAGCTCCTTATTTTTCTTGTACTGAGGAGCCTGGAACTGGACATGGATAGACAGTGCTACAAAAATAGGAAAGCTTTTCTAGCTAGGCAATCTACAGAGTGGGGGGTTTACTGAATTCTATTTTACTATGTGTTAGAGCAGACCAGAAGTATATACACTGGCAGTTACCACATCTCCATATTTCAGGTGAAGTATAGTAATTAGGAGCTGAAAAGTGGCTATATCCAGCTGAGGTCAGGATATTCACAGATTATTAGCTTTTCTGAAGCAATTCTGAGAGAGTGTTGTTTATAATGTTTAACAGAACCTAACCTGTTAAAAAAAAAGCTTTAATTTGTTGTCCACAGAGTACTTCACAAGGTATAGCCAGACTCATAAAATCAGCTCAAAAAAAGGTAAAAAGGGGGTCAAATATATTGTTTACAATAAACAGCTCCCAAGCCTGCCTCCTTTGACTTTATTAGGTGTACTCTAGAGATAAACCTAACTCACTTTTTCTCTCCTTAATACTAACCTCTAGTTGCTGCTGCCATTATTAAGTTAATTGTTTGGATCATCAATCTGTGTCAACAAAGCTTTCAGAGTGCTTGATGAGATTTCAGGCATCAAGCTGTGAGGCATTAAAAAATGATGAATTTACATCCAGGTAAAACAATGCCCTTCAGCTATAATAATGAATCACTACTTTGTTTACAAATGGGTATTCATCATGAGACATGGCATGCAGAGACATTTTTGAAGGGGGAAAACATTAGCACAGTAAATGATCTTTGCAACTAAAGCTGAATACACAGCAAAGTGAAAAAGGAAAGCATGTCAGATTATCTTTTCAGAAAAGAATTATAAATACAAATTCATAATGGTGCTGCCTGACCCATTTTTAAATATTAACAAAAGATACAATTCAGTATTACGATGTCCTTTTTCTGTAGAGACAAATCAACACAGTACCCTTCTAAAAGTTTCATCAGTGAATAGAATTTCTGAGTGTGTGCTTTTAGATCCTAGACCAAATCTTTTACTCACAATGAAAGACTTATTTCCTCTCACCAGGCAACAAGTGCCAGTAGTCTACCTCCCACCATTCTGGCAGCCAAGGAAAGATTCAACTATATTGACTATCCCTCCCCACACTGTTTCTGCCAATGGTTGGGAAGACTGATAGTATAATGTTGTTAGGCCTGTCAAACCCAAATAACTGTATGATCACATCACAGGTAAATTTAGTTTCATTAGTCTCACAAAGGCAGTGAAGATGCTACTGCACAGGCTCAAACAGCCAGAAAACGTGCACAGAATTGCTGGAGGTCTGTTACTAAGATTGCCAGAAAATTACTAATACTGGATGGATTATAGTTATCAGAAGTATGCTTACCTGTCTTGTAATCATACCCAGATCATGCCTTACATCTCTGTATTTGGAATCTAATTTATTAGTGTTGCAACTCCAGAGTCATTAATACTGTCTAGAGAGTACTTCCCTGCCATAATGTCTGAGGTTTCATGATATATTTCTAGTTGTTCAGTAAACTCACTGCATTTGTGTTTTACAGGAGGTTATTCAGTACAGGGGACATGTCAAAGCAAAGAGTTCCACAAAGCTGGAGTATAAACCGGAGACGTATTAATAGCTCAACAATAAACTGTCACCGTGAAGATCTGTAGAAGATGATTGTTAATTCTAAAAGAGCCTGTCACAGTCTGCTGTTTGGGAGAGGAATATGCAGTAGAAAATGCAAGCATGGCAAAAATCTGTAATCAAATGATCCAGGCTAGTTACTGTCGTTCTTATGATTAAATCCTAAGATTACTGGAGCAGCCTTCTTAGGTTGTCCTGTGTCTGAAAGTCCTGAGAGTTATCTTGAAGGATCCCTTCAGTAAGTAGGTTGCAATTGTCTCAATAGCACAGGTTGACAAGAAAACAGTGCATAGGCCAAAGTGACACATTTTGATGGAGGTTTTGGTGTAGAGGCAGAAGTATTTCTGCTAGAGAACCAGTGATTCTGAAGTTAAGGGTATAAGGAAGGAATTTATGAAATGGCTGTGCTACCAGCATTCATTGTGCTCCTTTCTCTGTGCAAAATGCTTGTCAGCGTAGCCACTGAGGCAAAGGGGAGAAAACCTCAAAACAAACAGTAAGATTCTTACACTGTTAACATCTTAATACTGTTAACATTGATCACATAAATCCCAAAGCTTGTTAAATATAAAATAGAATTGACACAAACTTCAAGACAGAAGGTAGGTAATTTTCTACCTTAAATTTGAAATGTGCCTGCAGAAGTGTTGTTTCTGAAAGGAAAGGATGGGTAAGGGATGGCTTTGTCTTATTTAGACAAGGCAGTAAGTAATTATATACAGTGACTGTATGTTAACTGTGCTCAGCACCATCATACATTATTGAGTCCTTTTCATGAAGAAAGGCATTTTTATCTCCCTTAGCTGGGGAGCTGTCTGCCAACATTCTGTGAAAAATTGCAAATAGCTCTAGGAATTATTTACATAAGGCAGGAATATCTTTGCAAAGATAGACTGGAAATGCTGTAACAGCTCCCATTTCTACAATGCATCACTAAAGAATCATCTTTGTGTTCAGAATTTTAATTTACAAACAGAAGTGACTGCAGTTCATTTGGCTGAAGCAAATGTTGTTTGTCTGCCTGCCATTCTCTTGGAGATTATTTCTTGTGGAGGAGGAGCAACCACACATGAAACAAGTTCTGACCAACTGCTCTTTACTACCCAGGATGTTAAAGTAACCCTAAGAAGCATCAATATAATTTGGTGTTGTGATCTGGGTGAGATAGTGAACCATTTGTGATGGTTCAGGAGTTATTCCAGCTGTGAGCACAGAAGCTTTCCACAGACAGGCAGGGGAGGCAGATTCCTGAGAGTGGCAAATTCTACTGTCATCTCACTGTGGCAATAATCATGAGCTTCCTCAGATGTTTCTTACTAGTCTGGTTTAACATATTTGAAAGCAGAAGTGTTTGTGTGTCAGAAACTAGGCATGTTTCACCAGAAATTCTAGCTCTGCACGATCAGTGGCACTTTATTACCAACTTATTTACTGTCACAATCTTGCACTTTTTAGCTTGCAATTATTCTCTGTAATTTTAAAATAAAAACTATTTCAGTCTAGTGCCAAGAACTCTGATTTCTTTTTTTTTAATAATTCTGTCAATTTGTTGCATGCATCATTCACTTTCGCAGTCAAACTTGTAAAATATAAAACAAATGAATCTATCAAACAGCACAACAAATAATGCATTTGGAGTTACATAGAGGGAGCTCTTGTTTCGTTTTTCCAATGCAGTAATGCAATAAATATTTCAGAGCAATAACACATTCTGAGCCAGGATGAAGACTATTTGTTACAGTCTAAAGCAGTAGCACTTGACAGTATTGTGCCATTTGATGACTTTCTATATATCTGATACAGAATTATTAATTTCCCTCAAAATTCAGATGCTTTCATCTGCTGCTTGTTTCATATACAGATGTTAGAAGAATAAGTTGTGTGACACTGAAGCTTCATGATCCCCCATTTTTCTAAGAAATTTCTCATTCTAGAGTGTATAAAATAGAACTGTAACCCTACGGAATTATCTGTAGAAGAATTAATACTTGACATGAACCTTGTGTAGTTTGGTTCCTCCCTTTATCCTGGATTTCTAACTGTGTATTTGGTTCCCATCATTGTTAACCTATTATTTAATCTGCAGATGCAGTTCAAAACCTTTCATGTGTTCAGTGTGCTTGTTGTGTTTCAATTTTCCTTTTCCTGGAGTTGTTTGCTTTTCAGAGAATGTTTGAAGTCTAGCTGCTAAACAAACACTAGAAAGAATGAGATTTCCTTTCCTGTTACTTATATGAGAACTTTAAAATTCATTTGTATCACAGATACGTGGAAGCATTTTCTTTCATAGGGAATCAGAGAGAAGAATGTGCTTTATAGTCCCTTAGGGTGGCAGACAGATTTCTGTGCAAGGAAAAGAGAATCTTAACCAGAATCTTAGGCTGTGTGTACTAACAAAACAAATATTCTTAGGGTGCGATATTCTGAAGTGGCTGACCTTTCTTATATACCAATTTTCTATCCAGCATTGTATTCATCTTGTAGTTGTTTACAGTCTACAAGCTCGACAAAGAAGTATATTTTGAAGTTGCTAGTTAAACAGCAGTTTTTTAAGAAAATGGCACATGCGAAATACAGCAGATCTTGTGAAGTAATATTGTGTATTATCTGCAAGCTTTGAGATCTTTTACAGTTCAGTGTGCTGGGTGTTTTTGTTTGGTGAGCTAGAACAGCTATATGAACTGGCTGTCAGTCATGAAAGACTAAATAGAATCATGGAATCATAGAATCATAGAATAGTTAGGGTTGGAAAGGACTTTAAGATCATCTAGTTCCAACCCCTCTAACTGGAGCAGGGACACTGCCCATTAAACCATGCCACCCAAAGTTATGTCCAACCTGGCCTTGAACACCACCAGCGATGGAGCATTCACAACTTCCCTGGGCAACCCATTCCAGTGCCTCAACACCCCTACAATAAAGAATTTCTTCCTCATATCCACTCTAAACTTCCCCTGTTTAAGTTTGAACACATTACCCCTTGTCCTATCACTACAGTCCCTAATAAAGAGTCCCTCCACAGTATCCCTATAGGCCACCTTCAGATATTGAAAGGCTGCCTTCTCTTCTCCAAGCTGTACAGCCCCAACTTTCTCATCAGACCAGTCAGTCTCGCCACTGTGCCTTGCAAAATCTTGGAGCAGATTCTCCTGGAAGTAATGCTAAGGCACCTGAAAAACAACAAGGTGCTTGGTGAAAGCCAGCATGGCTTCACTAAGGGGAAATCCTGCCTGACCAATCTGGTGGCCTTCTATGATGGGGCTATGGAACTGGTGGACAGGGGTAGAGCAGCTGATGTCATCTACCTCCACTTGTGCAAAAAGTCTGACACTGTCTCACATGATATCTTTGTCTCTAAGTTGGAGAGACATCAATTTGATAGGTGGACCACTTAGAGGATAAAGAACTGGCTGGATGGCTGCATGTAAAGAAATGTGGTCAATGGCTCAATGTCCAGCTGGAGACCAGTAGCAGGTGGTGTCCCTCAGGGATTGGTGATATATATATATAGGGAGAATATAAGATACACATAAAATTGGTGACATGCTTGGGAAGACATTTTTCTGCTGTACGTGGCCTGTGAAGAATGTTTGTTGGTTGTGATGAGGATCAATTTACCGTCAGCATATGATAGAGGCAACTTTAGTAAGGGTAGTTAGCGTTTGTGGAGTGTCTTACGATCATGAAATGAGGATTTTTTAAAAAATACAGTTTTTAGGGCAAGGAAAGCTGTGAAGTTTCAGAGACTGGGAGCAGATGAGTATGTTATCTACTCACTAACTCCCCAGATAATGTCAGATGACAGAATAGAGCAGGGCTTGCTTCTGGAAAGCTGGATTTCCCTCTAAAACTCATGGGCTACTGGTCATTATAAGACAGAGCATGTTTTTGCATCCCTCATCTCTCCCTCTGGACCCCTCAAAATGTACTGACCACTTGCAGTGCTCTGCTGTTCTGCCTGTTTATTGACAAGTAAAAATACTACTAAGTCATAAAAAGCAGGTGTTAGATTACATAATAAAAGCTTGTCTACACATCCCCAAAACAGCATGGACTGACCTTGGCAGAAGGGGGACCCCAAATAATACCCTACCCTGGTTGCTAACATCCTCATAGGAGTCACTAGCCCATCACAGGCCTATCTGCACAAGCAGAGGGTCAGGAGGCCCAAGATACAATGACGCTAGTGACTGGGGCACTGTGGTGTACAAGGGAGTGTGTGGTCACTTGCAAGGATACAGATGGGCAAGCAAGTGAGCAGGTGAAATGGCTTGGGAGTGAGGGAGTGTCGTGGTTTGAGGCTCTCTCAAACAGTTCTGCTCACTCACTCCCCCCTCTTTCTTTCCCAGTCCCGGGGGATGGGGAGG
>JASSUY010014957.1:21957-35170 GCA_032466535.1 Forpus xanthops
ATATTGGAAGGCTGCTATGAGGTCTCCATGCAGCCTTCTCTTCTCCAGGCTGAACAGCCTCAACTTTCTCATCCTATTATAGCACGAGATAGTCTTTTTCAATAAATTGGAAAAGTAAATGAATAGATTCTCACTCCTACTCTGCCTTTTCTCAGTACACAATACTTGATCAGAAAACAATCCAAAATTCTCACTAAAATATTAACAACACATCTTATCTCTATTCCTGTAGTGGCTAATAATACAGACATTTTTTGACTATGAGTAGTCAGCAATGAATGACTTTACATTTTTTTAGTAGTGAAATATTTTTGTTTGATAATTCCCTACAAAAGGTATTTATAATTATTCAGTTAGAAAACAAGAATAAGAACCATGAAGAATGTAATACCATTCAAAAGGCATTAAAAACCCCACTAGAATAAAAGACAAATCTTTTATACTTTATTAGAGCCAGAATCTACATGCTTGAGGAAAAAACTGCATGAATAATTGTTAGGTGTTTGCATGATTATGTTTATTCCTGATGTTGCCTGTAAAATACTAACTTACAAGAATGTGAGATCTACTTCATGTGCTTAGTACAAAGGAGCTTTTCTGAAAGATCCACCCTTTGGACCGAGAATACAGATACTTTTGTCAGAAGAAACAGAAATGTAAGTGAAAAGAATTAAGATACATAAAATATTAACTAGATTTGGTTTGCAGCATCCTGGCTGATCTGGGGTATGTGATCATTCATACATTCATCCTGTATCCTGATTACCATTTAATTTTTATAAATTGTGACATGGTCAGTAGGAGGCACGAAGAACCTTTCCCTTCAATAAATGTTTAGAGAGGCTTCTCATCTAGGGTTGCAGTTGAAGTTACCACTTGTCTTCATACACTATGCAGAATTAAACCTGCTCTTCCCATCCAGGAAAGTTCTCTTGTTATGTACTTTGGGAACTCCTTTATACTTTCTACATTGTAAAAAGAAGACCTTCTTTAACAGATGACTACCATTAGGAAGCAAAATTCAGGATGTCTTTGATGAAAATTGCAGCTAAAGGGAAGTAGTTATTTCAAGTCAGCCTTACTTAAGACTTACTCTTTACTACTTCTCAGCTTCTAATATTCTTTTCATATGCTCTTAATTCATATTGTGCATTACATGAGGAGCTGAAATATCTAGTCTGGGGTACAGAATTTAACCTCCATGCATTTCCATTAATCTTTTTACCTTTTGCCTTCCATACCATAAATCGGATTACATATGTTCTCTTGAAATTATTCAGCTATCATAGAAGGCATCTCAGGTAAGACTAGAATGCAATAGAATATATCTCAGTAATAATAGAAACCTATTTAACAGATATATAATAACCACTGTGGAAAAAATGTACTGTGCTCAGTAGAAATAAATTCTCTGCATTTGAAAGAAAATATCCTACATCTTTGAAAGCGTGTATTTGCTGTTAATCTAATGCTGTGCAGATAAAGAGCAGGGTTGAGTTGCTAGGGTTTCCATTCATTCTTTTCTGGAGAGACATGGAAAATTGAAATATTCTGTGACAAATACATTGATTACACTTCTTATTAAAATAAATTAAACAGTTTAACTGTGCTTTCTGAATTACAAGCAACTTCTGTAGCATCAGCAATTCGCCCAGTGACAGTTTTCATACTACGTACAGTATGCTAGGATCCTAGTATTTTCACTAGAGAGTACATTCACACAGATACTTTATAAAGACTCTGTGGCAAATATCTGCAGTTGATTTCTGCTATTATGATTGCAATATGAACTAGCACAGTGTGCCTCTTACTAATCTGCCTTATCAGCTCTAGGAAATTCTAATAGCATTGCAGATATTTTGCCCAGATGCCTCTGAGCACTCGCTGTTATGTTCAGGTGACTTCAGTTTACTCTGTGATTAACTAACTGTGCTTAATATATTGCTTTATTGATTAATGATTTGAAAGATGCTTCATGGCAGTTGTCTATTACAAGCTTTGTTTCTTCCTGAAATATAAGCTATTTATCATTCAAAATATCATTTAACTGGTGCTGGGAACTGTACACAAAAAATAGACTGTTAATTTTGATGTAATTAACTCTATTTAATTAACTTGCTTGCCTAATAAAGTCAGCTAATGTCAGGAAAAATAATGCTTAACTTGCCTTACAGTATAGCTAGATAGGGTCAACTTAAAGTCACAAAGACTGACCCAATTAGGTAAACTCTTGGAGGGATTACATGCATATTCTGGTCACTTCTTAGCCGGAATAAAATCACTTTGAAGTATGAGACCCATAAAGCTGAAGACAATCTAAATTCAGTCTCTTGAATATCTCCGACATGTTGGACAGATTAGTATTAGTAGAACATTTTATAGCTTTGTATGGCTATTTTTGAAGAGCTGTTTTAATTGTGCTTACTAATCAGCTTGGAATTGCCTAAGCTGTTACTTGGGTCCTTTAGGTTATTTGAAAACTTGTAAAACAGTCTGGCTGTGTATCACATGCAGGGAATTGTGTTAATTAATCCACATATAACAAAAAGGTATTTCAAGCACAGGAGGAGCGTAGCAGTTGTGAACTTATTAAAATCAGAACCTTCGTTTAAATTTATGCTTTTTGATGCAGTGCTCTCATAATAATATTGCAAGGTGATAAATACAGAGTAAGTTTTTAGAAGATAAGGTAAATGAAGGCTATATTAAGGGAGATTTTTTCATAGTATTGCAATTTCCATGAACAAAATTTTTAGGTCTTTAAAAATAACATTTAAATATTTTCTAGCTAAAAATTACCTTATACTGAAATGTGATTTTTGTAAGAATAAATAGTCTAAGGCCAAGTATTCATCTTTTGGATTTGAAATTAGTGAGTTAACTTTGCACACTCTTGACTCATAGCTGCCATCTCTGAGAATTTTAAAACAAAGCTGAGACTTCCAAAATTATGAATTCGTCTTAAAAATGTCTTCTGATATGCTATTTACTGGTTATGATTTTTAACTTTTGAAAATCATGATTTAGCATTGTAGTAATAGCTATGAGGCTTAAAAACACCATTTAGTTTTTAAAAGAAAGATTTTCTTATTTTGCTTCTAGTGGTTATAGAGAGATTTATCATAAAACTATCAAACTTCTTTAATGCTCTGTGATGATGGAGAAAAGACAAATATCCTGTTTTGAAATACTTACAGTTAAAATTAAACTGAACAAATATCAGCATGAGGAAAAATACTTAAAAATTAATGTTGTTTTCAGGGGCTACATAAAACATATCAGCAAGTTGCACAATTCAGTGTTTCCCATTTTATTCTTAGCTAAAAGGTCAAGAGATAGAGTACAGAACTCTGTTAAAGCTTCATTTCAGTAATAGAAAATCGTATTATTCCAGGAAAATAAAAAAGAAATTGCTTCAAAATTGATAAAACCTTTTGTCCCTACTGCTTTTTCAGGAGTCCCTTTGAAAATCTGTAACATAATGTGTTTAAATATAATGGAGCTTGTGTTTACCTCTTGCAATCAAATGCCAAATCTAATGGGTCACACATTTTTTGAGAGTACAGGGTAAATTGAATGTTGAACAGAAAACTGGTAGACAAGCCAAATTCTATTGCTGAGTCACAGTGCATATCTGTGACCATTCTAGAGCTACATAGCAGATAAAAATTGTGTTCAGAAATATGAACGATGAAGTATTAAATCAGATCATATATATATTTTTAGTGGTGTCCTAAAGGGACACTATTGAAAAGAGTAACTGATAAGGACAATTTCATTTGAAGCTCTCTCTTAGCTATCAAAGTTAGTTGCTTCATTTCCTCTGAAAATTTTATTTTCTTTGACTTTGGTGGTGGGTGATTTGTGACACTGTTTCATTTACTCAAAACTGAAGTTAGAGAAAAGGAAATTATGATAACATTCAGAAATAATATTTGCTATCATCTAACGTCCTTGGCCTTCTGTGATGCCAATTTAGCTTATCTAGCAAGAGATAAGAGACTGGCTGTTTAGAACATCTGAAAGTGTCATTATTTCAGATAGACAAGAGAACATTATTTTATCTAGTGGGAGCTCATACTGACGGGAACAAGCCATTAGCAACAGTCTAGCTAGGAATATGCTTGGCCTAACTATTGAAGCAGAAAGTAGGCCTGCAAGGAAAGAATTATTTACACAGCCATGTGGCAGTGCACCTTTTGTTTCTCAGCAGAGGATTCTTGCCCACAAAAGAGTGAAACTAGAATATGAGGCGGTGATCAAAGTAAGTGGAACCTGGTGGCTGTAAAAAGTATCTCTTTCTATACTGACAGTAGTCTCTGTTTGTTTTTCACTTAAATATATTGTGGCTGTATATTTCCTACAAATATTTTGTATGCTGCAGTTTATCACCTGTCATATGTTAAATTGAAATACTTTCATTTCCTCATTTAAGATTTTGCATTGCTTCAAAATGTGAGAAATGTCATCCAGAAAGTACAATTCCTGTCATTCATGTTTTGGATTTGATCTGTTAGAAACTACAATTTCTGGAATTCATAGAATAGTGTAGTCCCTTTTGTTTCAAGTCTGCCTCTAGAGTTTCTGTCACCTAGAGCTCCTCCACTGAATACTTGCCTCTGACTCTGCCACTATGTAAAACCCATGTAAAAATAAAGATAACCAGCACATTTAAACATTTCTATCTCAATTTAAAAGTGTCATAAGAATTTTGCTGGATTCTGTGTAGCCGCTGGGGAAATGGAGGGATTGTTTTTCAGTTTTCCTTTTTTTTTTTGGAGGGAGGTAATTGGTTTAATAATGCAGTAGTATGTTCTATTTTTGGTGAAATTTTCCCGAGTTAAGAGCTACTCCATTGTTGTAGTCAATGGGATCTAGTGAGATCATGGAATGCTCCCTGTAGTAGTTATACTGCTAATGTAAATCTATGTTCTTTGCCATGGCAGTGACTTGTTATTGGATGAGGCAGATGAAACTCTGCCTTGACAACGAGGTGTATGGACTGAGGTTGGTCAAATGCCTCCTACCATAGTCAAGGGCAAGACTGGGTTGGCCTCTGTGTTTGCCACCAAGAAGAGCCTTTAGCTCCACTGTTGGCTGCAACCGAGTAGGCATTGAGTGGTGGGAACATATGCCATGCCAGACCTTGGTGTGAAGGATGGCCCTCAGATTCTCAGAATCCAGTGAGAAGGCAACATTAAGTGTATTCTTAATTCCGTCTGTCAGTCATTTTGCAAAACAAGTATGGAAGGAGTAAACTGGACTATAAATATATCCATTTAGAGTCCTGCTTTACTACATATTGTCTTGAAAGCTGGATAATACTGTGTACTATAGAAAATATTTGTTTCCATAACTTTGCGAGAAGAGTTAAAGTTAATTCTTAATATTTTTGAGGAATGAAAATCAGATCACCAAAATGTGAATTTAAAAGAATCTCCAATTGCTGTGCAGGTTCTAGTTGATACCATGATTGCAATTTCTGTACTCCAAACATTTTAAATGTCACTAGAATAGGAAGAGTCTGTTTGGTTTTCATTTATACTTAAAGATTTTTGCCAGGAAACTAAGCCTGTACTTTAGGAACTTTGGCACAAGGCATGGATTGTTCCATTTTTATTATTTTTCAGTAAGGATTTCTTGCATGTTTTTTTAACATCCCCAAAATTCACAATGCTTAAATTTTCTTCTATAAAATTCTCTGCAAAATGCTGAGAATCTTTGGCAGTCTTTCCTGAGTGGTACCTTTTCAATGTTGATCTTATATACAGCATCTGCCACTCATTATAAGCCTGACAAACTGTAATAGAGTTTTATTGCCTTTGATGAATCATGAGCTTTGGATTGTCAAATAGGAACAAACATTCCAATTCCTAAATTCCCTTAAGCATTTATATTTTACAATTTGCTGGATCTTAACATCAACAGCAAGAAAACTTTACCTGGCAATTTCTGTTTACTTTTCATATGACATCTAAAAATTATAGATGTAGAGACTTCAGCTGCTAGCAGAAATGTGTCTTCAAGAATAAGAATCTGAGGCATTTCAAAGAAAACTCATCTCTAATATAGCACTAAATAAAGACCCTGTAAGATAATGAGATTTGTGTTGTCTTTCTGCATTCATTTTTTTCCATTTTCTAAAAGTCATATTGGTAGACTGGCATCTGGAAAATGTTTCAAAACTTGTTTTGTATTTCTATTCCCCAAATCCCTAGTATTTGGTGTGAGGACTGTTCAGATTTTCTGAAATTAAATGAAAGCAAATACTTTCTTCAAATTCTTATGACCTTAGCCAATAAACACATTTCATCACTATGGTTGCAAAAAAACAAATACCCGCTAGGGCAGTGTATCTCATAGGCACATAAGAATTAGTCTACATGGAAGGATTTCCTTTCTTTTACTAAGTTAAAACCTGAATTCTGTTGGGAGTAAGAGGGCAAGTAAGGTAATGTATTAGATGAAATATCACATTAGTATTTAATTTTTAATGTAGGTTTGTATTTGATTAGCTTTGATGTATTCTTTTAAGAAAAAATTCTTCTCCAAGACCTTGCTTTGAGTATATGATTATGACTGTACAATACCACAGGAACTGTTTCATGACTTCTTTTCCAGCTGGCATAATCATTTGTGTACCTGCTTCCTAGAGGGAAAAAAAGGATATATGGTAGCGTAAAAAGTCCTGATGTGGGGAACAATCTAATGAGATAATTACTGAGAAGCAAGAGGGCAGGTTGGTTTGAAAAAAGCTGCAGTACAAATATTAATGTTGCAAAGGCAAGAATCTGAAGATTAACATTATGGGGGTTTGTACAGCTTCAGTGGAACTGCACATACATTATGATGCAGATTTTAGTTACGGGGTATGTGCTAGTTTTCCTTAAAAAAAAAAAAAAAGAAATCCAAATATCATTCTGTATAAAAATACATGGAATACTTGGTATTTGTTTAAATGAATACTCAGTATTTGTTTAAACTCCATTGTTAAAAGTGGTCCAGAGATTTATTTGCTAAATTCCTTCAAAACCCATT
Organism: Forpus xanthops; assembly: GCA_032466535.1. Classification (NCBI taxonomy): domain Eukaryota; kingdom Metazoa; phylum Chordata; class Aves; order Psittaciformes; family Psittacidae; genus Forpus; species Forpus xanthops. The sequence goes on from JASSUY010014957.1 coordinate 28,996, forward strand.
TGAGGAAAGCTTTCTATATTTCTCTAAGAACTTTCAGATTACTTATTTCTTTCTAATATTTGAGTGTTTCACAAGCACTTAGATATTTATTTTGAATATAAACTATGTGACATGAGATGACATTGTGTTTCCCATTTTACAGGAATTGAGTTGCAGAATCAGGTTACAGAGTTAAAATAGGAAGTACTAACATTTATTGCCAAATTGGAAACATCAAAGACCTGGATAAGAAGCGTATTAGGCAGTGTATTTTAGTGTTCTCTGTTTCCTCAATTCTAAATTACTTCTAAAACTTTGTTTTAATCAAAGGTGCTTTGTCTGAAGTTACTTTGCCCTTCCAAAGTGCCAAGCATGAGAAAGTGCTAAGAGTGATAGATCATGTCAGATTCATCCTGCACCTTTCCTCTACTCTTGTGTCATTGCTTCTATGCAAAATGTTTTGTAAGCTGGTGAAATGGAAGATAGCATTTATTTTACTTCTCATTTCTTTAGTGCATTGTATTATTCTCTAACTAGTTAATTTTTCTTTCTCTATGAAAAAAGAGTTTATCAGTATGATAAGTGGCTTTCTAGAAATGAAACAAGTATGAAGGCTAAAACGCTGCAAAGATTGCTTTGGTTTCAAAATGGAAAAATATTTGTATACTGTTAAGTACTTAACAAGGAAGACTATTTGCCCATAAAAATTGTCCTTTTTCTTTCTCTTGGGTTGGTGCATGAGTCATTAATGACTTTTCATTAATTTTTATCATTATGTCACTTCCCAAATCAATATGGCATGTATTTATATGCACACATGTGTGAACCTCTCCAGCAGCTGGGCTCAGACACTCGGTCTGCCCAGTAGCTGCCCCTGTATCAGAGGGCTACCCAGCTGTGGGCATCTGGACATGTGAGCCCCAGGGGCGGCAGCCCCTCTCCGGCTGTGGATACAGGCTATTGCACACACACAGCTGGCTGAGGTTTCTCAGTTCCCAGTTCAGATAGAACAGAGAATCCGTCACCCAGGAAAGACATTCCTGTGACTCAGACTGAGACAGTAGCATTGTATGGTCATAAACTGCATGGACAAAGCAGGGAAGCAGCCTAATGCAAATGCCTGTGCCTAAAAAGCAAACTTTTTTTTTTTTTTTCTAGAATGAACTAGTTGCTGTACAAAAGTAAGGCAATTTCCAACAAGAATCACACTAAATTATTGGTGAGAGAAATGTCTGTTGTGTGAGCAGATATTTTGTAGGATTAATTTATCAAGCATTTTATAAGTGAAAGATTATAGGTCCTGCAGACAGGTTTTCCCCAATTTATAATTTATCAAAATTATAGCTCCAGTTTTGTGGATTCCCCTATAATACTAGCTAGTCCATCTTTCAAGGCATGAAAGCAGTAAGAGAGAAATGGAGTCATACTGCTGCCCCACCTGGATTTACTGTTTGGTTTTCAAGGATGAATAACATGGTAACATTTCTGAAAGTGCATTCTTCTTTAGTGTCAGGGGACCCCAGGAATTCTGTCTTTCTGAAGCACAAGAACTCATGGATTATTTAGGCTGCTTCAACTAAACACAATTTAGCTTTATCTGGCTACTTAGCTTTATTTTGTCATAAACCTACATGGATAAAAGATAATGTTTGTATGAAAGATACTGTTAAAACATCTTGAACCGGATACTTACAATTTACTCAGTCTTTGCACAGGAAAAGTTCTCATTCATGTCACAGAGAATGACAATTAAGCAATTCTTGCATACTTGTCTGCATATGCAGACATATAATTTGAGGTTTGAAAGATGAGGAAAGAAAATATTGCTCTTTCCAGACTACAAATGCCTGAAAATAAGCCTGTTTGCAAACAACTTAATTTTGCTTTATTTATTCAAATGTAAAGATTAACAGCCATAGTACTTTATTGCTTTGATGCTTTGGGTTCTTTACCACTTTAAAAAAACACTTTCAGTTTCTGTTCCCAAAATAATAAAGTTTTGTGATGAAAATTTTGTGGTGTGGAAAGATAAGGGAAAGCAAACAGAAATTATTTACTATTCATGAGGAGTCTCTGCTGATAAAACATTATGGTCATTATCTATTTATTTAAAAGATCAAATGAGGTACTCAGGTTACGTTTCTGTTTTAGTTGAATAAGGTTAGATAACCTTCACCTCTGTACTCTCACCTTCCAATTTTTGAATGATTGTGATAAATTAGTCATTGACAGAGACCATTCTTACTGAAACTATGACTTGAAATCTTTCAGAATAAATGTAGATAATTTTGTCAGCACTGCTTACTATGAGTGCAAATGAAAAAGAGAATTACTGTATAGATGCCATGTAAAGAACATCCCAGAATTCAATCCACTGCAGTCAGATTAAAGCTCAGTGCTTGCCCACTCACTAAAATACCAAACTTTACAACTTGAAGTTATTTTTTTGCATTATTTAAAATAAGACGATGATGATGGTTGCAGTGATGATGATGGTTGCAGTGATGATGATGATGATTACTTTTCTGGTGTCCCCAACATAAGAAAGACATGGAGCTGTTGGAGCAAGTTCAGGAGAGAGCCACAAAGATGACAAGGGGGCTGGAGCACCTCCCATATGAAGACAGGATAAGAAAATCTGGGCTGTTCAGCCTGGAGAAGAGAAGGCTGCATGGAGACCTCATAGCAGCCTTCCAGTATCTGGAGAGGGCCTATAAGGATGCAGGGGAGGGACTCTACGTTAGGGACTGTAGTCATAGGACAAAGGGCCATGGGCTAAAACTTCAGCATGGGAAGTTTAGATTAAGTATAAGGAAGAAGTTCTTTACTGTGAGGTTGGTGAGGCACTGTAATGGGTTGCCCAAGGAAGTTGTGAATGCTCCATCTGTGGCAGTGTTCAAGGCCAGGTTGAACAGAGCCTTGGGTGACATGATCTAATGTGAGGTGTACCGGGCTGTGGCAGGGAGGTTGGAACTAGATGATCTTAAGTTCCTTTCCAACCCTTACCATTCTATGATTCTGTGATTGTATATTCAAAGCTCTGTCCAGCAAATACTGCTGTGCATCAAAAATTCTTGAAGTTGTTTGACTCATCAGAATAAGAGTAAGACTCTGGAATGTATCCAAAACAGGATTTCTGTGCTGCTATGTTGTGAATTGTACCACTTCTGTTCTAGGCACCTGTTCTGCAAACAGTCCAAAATAAGTTAAGACTCTGTGTCTTCTTATTTGATGCACTGACAAAATTAGATATCTCAAAGAGGAATCAGTCCATCTTGGACAGCCAAACCAAACCTAATGAGTTCCCACAGGGGTAAGTGAAGGGTCCTGCACCTGGAGAGGAAGAATAGCAAGTACCAGTACAGGTTGGTGGCAGGCCTACTGGAGAGCAGTTCTGCTGAGAACGACCTGGAGTATTAGCAGATGACAACTTGACCATGAGCTGGCAGTGTGCCCTTGCAGCCAGAACAGCCAATAGTGTCCTGGGGTGTACTGGCAGGAGTGTGGTCAACAGCACAAGAGCAGTGATCCTCCCCCTGGTGAGGCCACATCTGTTCACTGTATCCAGTCCTGGGCTCCTCAGTACGAGAAGGACAAGGATCTCCTTGGAGAGGGTTCAATGGAGAGCGCAGAGATGGTTAAGGGTCTGGAGCATCTCTGTTGTGAGGAGAGATTGCACAATCTGGGCCTGTTTAGTCTAGAGAAGACTAAGAGGGGATCTTATATATATTATATATATATTTTATATATAAATATCTCAAAGGCAGGTGCCAAGAGGGTGGTGCCAGGCTCTTTGCAGTGGTGCCCAGTGACAGGAAAAGAAGCAATGGCCATAAACTAAAAGACAAGAAGTTTCACCTCCACATGAGGAAGAACTTCTTTACATTGAGAGTGTCAGAGCACTGGAACAGGCTGTTCAGACTGCCTGCGGAGTCTCCCTGTCTGGAGACATTCAAAACCTGCCTGGACACATTCAAAGCCTGCCTGGACACATTCCTGTGTAACCTGCTGTAGGTGGCCCTGCCATGGCAGGGGTGTTAGACTAGATTATCTCCAGAGATTCCTTCCATCCCTAACAATGCTGTGATTATGTGACCTGGAATAAAATCAGTCATCCTAGTAAGAAAGAGTGTCACACGAACTTTTTTCTTTCCTTTCATTACCAAGTCAGTAGCTTTCAAACTATATAGCACTTTGCTATGTTTGAGTTTGTTTTACTTCTATTGTAAGGTTCTTAATTCTGTATCTAGTACAACATGAATTCCTCTGCTTGCCTAAGGGAAGAACTTGACTTATGGAACACAAATTGAAAGATACTATGTCAAAAATGAAAGAGGGATCAGGCATATGTCACATGTCACCTTCTGGAATGTGGTTTATAAATCAGGTATAGCTTCAAAATGTAAGGAAGATCAATAATCTATTTGACATTTTTTCAGTGACAGTTTTGATGATCTACATGTTTGAAAACTCAGTCATAAAGTCATGATCAAGAGTACTTCAGCATCCATCTTAAAATTTCTGTACTATTTCCAAGCAATGAATCACTTAAGTCTTTCAAGAGTTGCTTTAGTGTAGTCATTTCCTACAGCTTTCTTTTTAATATTATAATTGATGTGATATTAAATAAAAATGTCAGAAAACAAATATAAAATTAAAACTTTTCATAGTATGTTTATCCAAACCTGCAAATTGGTGTTTCCAAATGCATTTGCAAAGTCTGAATTTTTCCCCAGTCAAAAAGTTGCACTTTCATCAGTTGTTAAATCTCGGTTACATTCAATTGTAGCATCATTTATTTCTATTGTTCTTGGTTAATTCTTGAGCTTTACTTGACATTTCTACTTCATATTTTGTTTCAAATACAGTTGCTGTCACCAGTATGGACCAACCCTACTTTTTTTTGGACTCAGATCTGTATACATCAATTCTATCCTAATCTTCACGCATGCTGTACTATCACTGTGCTGTGACAATGTGAACTGCTTAGTTTTCTCTTGGGATCTTGTCCACCCTCCTTCCTTCGTTAGGAAGAACTATCATGCTCTCCTCTTCTGAAGCTGTGATCTCACTGTTGTGATTGACTCTTCCCCCTTTTTACATTCACGTAGAAATATTACTTCCTTTCTGAAGTCATGTTACTTTATAAAACAAATCTGTTACTCTGATTAGTCTATTCCTGCTTCAAAGTATTGGTTCTTAATCAGTTGAATTCCCACTGCAGTGTAATCACTATTTTACCCATTGCCATGCTACTTGGTCTCCAGACTGCATAAAATACTTGCAACCTTGCTCTTATGTCTTGAAGCTTACTGATTTTTGGCAACCTCTTTATGACAGCTTTTATTGAATGTAGTTTGCCAGCTGTTGAAAAGTGTATTTCCCACCTTAATGTCAAAATATTATCTCCCTTGTCATTTTTATGTAAGGCAAGATGAAGACTTTCTGTAATTCAATTCAACTTTTATCCAGCTTTCGACAATGGATGCATTATTAAACTTACGAAAATTCAGCCATTCTTGATTTTGAGCTGTTCACTGCAACTCTTTGCATGTGGCCATCCAGCCAATTCTTCATTCACCAAGTGGTCTGTCTATCAAATTTATGTGTCTCCAGTTTAGAGACAAGAATGTTGTGCAGGACAGTGTGGAATGCTTTGCGCAAGTCCATGTAGATGATGAGTTGCTCTGCTCCTGTTCATCAGTTCTGTAGCCCAGCATAGAAGGCCACCAGATCTGTCTTGCATGATTTGCCATTTGTGAAGCCATGTTGACTGTCACTATCAACCTTGTTTTTCATGTGCCCTAGCATGGTTTCCAAGAGAATCTGCTCCATGACCTTGCCAGGCACAGAGATGAGACTGACTGGTCTGTAGTTCTCTTTCCGCTTTCCCCTTTGTAAAAATGGGGGTTATATTTCCCTTTTTCCAGTCTTTGATAAGGTTTCCTGACTTCCTCTATGTTGTAACTGGTCTTGTCCAACATTTTTGTCAGTGACATGGACAGTGGGATTGAGCATGCCCTCGGCAAGTTTGCCAATGACACCAAGCTGTGTGCTTCAGTTGATATGCTGGAGGGAAGGAATGCCATCCAGAAGGACCTTGACATGCTTGTGATGTAGGCTGATGCCAACCTCATGAAGTTTAACCATGCCAAGTGCAAGGTCCTCCACCTGGGTCAGAGCAATCCCAGGCACA
>JASSUY010014958.1:0-19131 GCA_032466535.1 Forpus xanthops
GGTGTCCCTGCCCATGGCAGGGGGGCTGGAACTAGATGATCTTAAGGTCCTTTCCAACCCTAACTATTCTATGATTCCATGATTCTATGATATCACAGACAGGCAGATATCACAGTGAGCAAATAAGTATACTTAGAGTAAAGTGTGTTTCCTATTCACTTTACAGTCAGGCATATCTGAGGGTCTAAGCCTTGTCATTAGGTTTAGCCACTTTGTGGTATACATTGCACAACAAGGAGTTGTGTATTACCTTCAGAGCCCAGTAAAAATCTACAAGGCCATTGCTATAACAGATGACACTAACGATTTCTACAGAAGTAAAAATGTGCTCTAAACCATTGGCAGAACAGCACTTGAGCATAATACTTGCACAGGAAATGTATATATTTAATGTATGTTTATATCTAATGATTTATTTAACCATGAATCATATAAATCAGTTATAAGACTAAAAAAATAAAACGCCACCATTTTTTTTTTTTCAAGAACATGGCTAATGTTTTGGTTGTTCATTCTAAACAGCATCTGATCTTAGGCGTGTGCATACACACATGTATGCTTCTGTGTGTAATGACACATTCTGAATCTTTGAAATGATGGGCAAGTCTCCTACCTCCCAGCTTTTCGCCCCACAGCATGTTATCGCACAGTTTCATGAAACTTGCCAAGCCCTAGGATACTTGTATACTAGTTATTCTTTCATTACAAATGCATCACTTACAATTAATGATTAGTTTGTATGAGTGAAGACTGTAACCAGTATCTAGCTCCCAGAATAGCGAGAAAAATTACTTCGTTGGGCTGTTTTAATCTGACAACAGTTACAGTCTCTGCCCAGGAATATCTGTGTTATTAGTAAGGCTAAATGCCTGAAAGAAAGGAGCCTGCATTATCTGCATTGAGCAGACCATGTGTTAACAACAGGAGAAGGGTGTTGCTTTCTTATAGCAGCTTTACCAAATGTCCAGTGAATCTTGCACACAGTAAATAAAGTTCTTGCTTTTAAAGATGGTGTTGGGAAGAATTTATTCTTTCTGGCAATTGAATGTCAACTGTTCCAACTTACCAAAAGAAAAAAGCTGTTTTAATTGCTGTACTACCCAGAAGAAAATCATCCATTTCAGTATCCATTTTTCTCTACAGTGTTCTTCAGGCCAAGATAAACCTTTGTCTATCTAACTCCTAACAGAGTTTTTTTTCCAACAATTAATTTCCATCTGTTTCATCACTTAAGCAAGCACTCAGTAGTATATTTTTTTATTTTTTTTAAGGCATGGGTTTCTGCAATGCCTTTCATCTTGTCTGGGTTTTGTATGAAAACATACTTTCTGCAGTTCCTCTGGAAAGAGGAGAAAGTAGTGGGAGACAGGCAGAAAGGACACAACATCACCAATTTGATTTTGCTCTGTTGATTTAAAGCACTAGAAGTAACTATTCCAACTCTGTCTCACTGTTCATTTCTGCTGCTTGGGTGCTTGAGTGATAAGGAAGAGTTCTTCTTTTCTCCTCTTACTCCTATCTGGCTGAAAGTGTTATATTTAAATAATGGATCCCTTAGTCCTGTCTGTTCTGCAAGTTAATGCTAAAGTGGTTGCTTCTTCCTTGTTAAAGTAGATAACAGTTTTTAAATGCAGAGCCTTCACAGCAGGCAGCTGAATGGCTGGCCAGATGGCTGGGTTGTTATTTGGGAGTCCCTGAGCTTGCAACTCCTTAGTCATCAAGGTTCTCCAATTATTGTCATCTCCCACTTACATGTGTCTCCATTCATTCATATCAGTATCAAAAAGGGCCATTTGTTGGATTTAACCCTAAGAAACAACAGTGGCAGAAATGTACAGGAATAGCAATTTATGATAGCCAGAAGTGCCCCTATCATAGGAACTAAGATTAGCTATTGCTTTTGTTGTTGTAGGTTCAGCAGTTCACAGTAAATGGCATTCAGCACTGATGACCAAAAAAACCCACCAGATATTTTAACAGCAAGGCATTTGTACAAACTTCTAAAACCAAGACTGTCAGGGAACAACTTCTTAAACTCATTTGAATTCAAATGAGCTTTACTCATGTTGGTTACATATGGTTTTTCACATTAAGATGTAAAGTTTAAACAAACCCAAGGTGTGAATGTTTCCTCAGCGCTGATGACAAATATTCCAATATCAACATTTAGCTGCTAAGCTTACCTTAAAACTTGCTGGAGTAATAAGCTTCTGGTAATTTCTCTGCCAGTATTAGACAGGAAACAATGGAGCTTCTGTGCATGTGTATGAACTATCCTTCTCCTGCTGTTCCAGCTGGCTGCTAATTTGTGATTAAAGATCCACAACGTGAGAACTCAGAGCTCAGAATCATTGAAGGAAGCTGAGAAAAAAAAAAGGCTTGGAAGTCCTGTGAGTAGACACCAACAATCTTAATTCAAAGGATCTATTAAAGTCAATTAATCTTTCTTGACTGGGACTATAGTTGCAGATGATTATTCTTTTTTTTTAATATACTGTCAGGAAGATTTTCAACAAGACTCCTGTAAAATAAATTGCAAAAGAAGAGAGAAAAAAAAATACTAACTTATCTCTACTTTTACATGTTCCTTAGATATCTTGATATTTCAGTAATGGGTGTAGCAGAGAGATGAGAATGCCCAGTTTCCACAGATAACTTTATCTGGCATAGTCATCACAGTGATCTCAGACCAGACAAGGAGAATAAACAATTGAACTAATAGGGCTTTTCCTTCTGCAATTTCTTTAACTCCCAGTGATCTGTAACACCTCAGTGGAAATGATGGAGGCTTTTGTTAATGGAAATCTAAGTCAGTTTGTTAGTGAAAGCCTGGGGGATTTTAGCCAGAATCACAAGAACACAAATTAATTCTCTGTATCAGATTTCATTGCAGGAAAGCTTAGGGAATTTTTTACAGTGGAATATGAAGGAATGAGTCTGAGCAAATGTTTAACATCAAAATATCAGTAGAAGAGGTTTTGAAATACATCATCACAATTAATAGTAAATCCCTACATTTGTGTGGTGTTACCCAGAAGTTCTGAGGAAAATTAAATACAGAAAACTGGTCTCCATCTCAGACATATAGAAAGTGGCAGAAGTGATACCACTATATGAAAAATGGCCCTGGAGCAGAGGTGGTCCAGAAAACTAGACACAATTTGCTCAATTACCAGACCAGATATACTACTTGCAACTAAGAACGTAATATATTTGCACATGGATAAATTCAATGTAATGGCACAGTCAACAAAGCTTTTGAGGAAAGGAGTCATGCCACCAAAATCTATGAATGTTGACAGAGGATAAACAGATGGAAAAAGGTGATCTCACTGATACAGTTTACTTGCATATCCAAAAGTTTTTTTACGAAGTCTTATAGCAAAAGATGAGATTCTCATGTAGAGTGGTAAATTGATGTAAGATAGGAAGCAAAAGAATATAGGATATGAAGGTGCACAGACCCATAAGACTTGATGAGGTGAATCTGTGGATCCCCAGGGAACTGGAAGATGAAGTTGCTAAGCCACTATCCATCGTATTTTAGAAGTGGTTGCGGACCAGTGAAGTTCCCACTGACTGGAAAAAGGGAAACGTAACCCGATTTTTAAAAAGGGAAAAAAGGAATACCCTGGGAACTATAGGCCAGGCAGTCTGACATTGTTGCCTGTGAAGACCATGGAGCAGATCCTTCTGGAAATTAAGCTAAAACTCATGGAAAATAAGGTGATTGGTGACAGCCAACATGGCTTCACTAAGGGCAAATTTGGTGGCCTTCCACAACGGAGTTACACCATTGGTGGATAAGGAGTGTGACCAGCAGGTCAAAGGAGGTATTCCTGCCCCTCCACTCTGCTCTTGTGAGACCCCACCTGGAAAACTGTGTCCAGTTCTGGGGCCCCCAACACAAGAAGGACATGGACCTGTTAGAGTGAGTCCAGAGGTAGTCCACAAAGATGATGAGAGGGATGGAGTACCTCTTCTATGGCTAACAATTGGGCTTGTTCAGCCTTGAGAAGAGAAGGCTCCAGGGAGATCTTAGAGCAGCCTTCCAGTACTTAAAGTCTCCAGCCTACATGAAATTTGGAGAGGCACTTTTTACAAGGGCATGTAGGGAGAGAACAAAGGTGAATGACTTTAAACTGACAGAGGGGAGATTTATATGAAATACGAGGAGAAAGTTCTTTACTGAGAGGGTGTGAGACGCTAGAACAGGCTATCCAGAGAAGTTGTGGGTGCCCCATCCTTGGAAGTGTTCAAGGCCAAGTTGGATGGAGCTTTGAGTAACTTGGTGTAATGGGAGGTGTTGGAACTAAATGATCTTTACGTCCTTTGCAATACAAACCATTCTGTGATTCTATGGCACATTTTTACAGTGGTGGGAAGTTTAGCAGAATAACACAATGATGTGTACTGGGATTATATTAGTAAGATGAAAAACTGAGTAAATAATGAAGTATGCTGATGATACTCAATAATTCAAGGCAGCAAAAATGAAATTTGTCTGCAAAAAGTTCAGAAATATCTCATGATATTGAGTGACTGGATAATACCAGGGCAAAGTAAATTTAATTCTGACACTTGTGAAATATCATTGTCATGGTTTAAGCCCAGGACAATCATGCATTAAGAAAATAACATCTATGTGTCTACACGTATGCTTAGTGTTATAGATGAGTTCTTGGTGCTACGTGGAGAAGGCTCTGAAAATATCAATTAAGCGGCTATCATCTGCTAAAGCAGCATATAAACTGTTAGGAATCAGTAGGAAAGAAATCAAGAGCAAAAATATCATTGTGCCATTGTGTAAATGTTTTGCATTGCTCCAACTACCACAAAGAGGAATTACTAGATTGAAGTGTAGTGAAGAGCAGGCTACTGGGATGACTGAGGTTTAGATAAAACTTCCATACAGGAAGAATAAGGTCACATCTACTTTAAAAAGTAATTAAGTGCTGAAGGCTGAACTGACATATAAAAGCAATTGATGCTGAGAGCTGTACACCTGAAGGGAAATCATTTCAGATTAGATTCAGTTCAGACACCTGGGCTGAATGTCCTTACTACATACGGCATCCAAAACTGACTGTGGAACAAGTCATTGGTTTAGCCTCTTCTGTTTCTTGTAGTACTTATAATATGTTTACAGTAACCCTGGAGTACAGATTTTAGTTTGGTACAACCAGAAGCAACCAAGAAATGAATAGTAAATAAAAGTAATTGCTTCAGACCTCACATTGAATAAAAATACCAATGTAGAGAAAGAGTGGTTTGCTTTTGTTTTTTGTGGGTTTTTCTTACCAGTCATAGAATTTTCTTGTTCAAGGCAGAAGAAAGGTGGTTGGAAAGGGCTACAATAGAGGTCTATAAAATTAAAGAGTACTGGAACAAGGATTCACTCTTTCTTCTAACATCAGAAGTAAAGATACCAAATGAAATTAGCAGGCAACAGGCTTAAAAGAAAAGGAAGTACTTTTTCACACACTGCATAATGAAATTGTGGAACACATTACACAGGATGCTTGCAAGGCCAAAGTCATAAATGAGTTCAAAAAGAAATTATACAAATTAATGGAAGAAAGGTCTGTGATGGGTTAAACCTGATAATATAGTTGCAATTTACAGAAGAAGTGCCAGATTTTCTGAAGCTAGAACCACAATTTACACTCCTTATTCTTTTTCCACTACCAGACACAGTCAGGGACATGATATTGCACTTGATCTTTCTTTTGGCCTCATTTTCTTCTCAGTGAACTATTTCCCAAAGTTGCTGCGAGAGTAGAAAACCCAATATTTAATGTTCAGGCACAAAAAATGTCATCAGATTAACCCCCTTGCACATCTGAGGTCTCAACAGCAATTCAGCTCTCCTTTTTGGTGCCTTCTGATTTTTAAGCCATCTCTGATTATCACTGATCTGTGAAACAAATATTGCATGCATGTTCATGGTGACTAACTCAGGCTTCACCTTGGCTGGAACACCCTTCAGATACCTCAGTTCAACAGAACATTCTGAACCTGAGGAACAGTGTATGAGAAGAGTAAAAACAGTGAAAAAGAAGTAGCAAGGACTTTGGCTGTTCAGTAGCAACTATTGAAAAATACTTGCTATTCAACAATTGCTATTCAATAGCAAGTGTAGCCAAAAAAACATTCAGGAAGTGGAATAAACGGTACTGAGCTCCACATATCTGCACTATATGTTCTTGACGGAATTAATTTAAACTAGCTTTAGTCTGATCCCAAGGATATGAATACTACTGGCAATTAGATCACACTAGAAGCATTGCTGGAGCACAAACTGCAGTTGAGTTTCATCCAGAAAGAATCCAGTTTGGATGCTCCAGGAATACCCCACAGTATGAACCAGAGCTTAGTAGGAGTGTGGGGGCAGTCAGGAGATTTACTGCAGAAAAACATGCCTGTTCCAAACTCAAATGGTAATATGGTACACCCACTGACTACTACAAGAAAGCTTTGTAAGGGGCTATTGCCAATGTGCCATAAGGTAAGAATTTATCCTACTGCGAACAATTAAAGCTTTCCAAATTATTCCCTTCTTTTTCTTTCCCCTCCCTACAATTTACATTTTGATTGTGTCAACCCATTTATTTAGCAGTTAATTCATCGCTCGTAAAGTGAGAAATATGGCTCATTGAGCTCATAGACAATGTCATTTATTTTCCCATTTTTTAAGCAAGGGCTTGAACTGTTTTGTCTTCTTTTTAAATAAAGATTCCTAGACATCATCAAGAAGTCATATGTGGTGGGGGCACACCCATCAGATTACATGATACCACAAACACAACATGCAGCTCTTAAAAACATTTGTGCTAAGCACATAAGGCACTGGGAGCAGACTGCTTCTATATCTTTCCATTCAAAACTGTGTCCCTGTCATGCAAGCTACTTTATCTGTATATTACACAGGAATGCGTCTGCTTTCCAGTGTTATGAAGGTAAGGTGAGATAGAGATTGGTCAGCCAGAGCTAGATTCACCATATTCACTTTAGGGATCAATGTGTTTGCACTGGGCAGAATTCAAACCATCTTTATGTGGGTGGCATTCTTACTGCAATGGTCTTTAGCCACAGCAAACCTCAACAGAGGCTGATAAACCATTGGGAATCTGCCTTAATTTCAGGAGAGCTAATGTTAATGACAAGATAATGACATCAAGTTTTAGACCCTACACCTACTGTGTTTTTTCTCTCTTGGCATGCGCAGGCCAATACACAATCTCTCTGTCCCAACCTCATCTTAGAAACAAAAAAAAAAACCCCATCACCAAGCAGTTAAACAACATAAATGATAGTCTAGCAGAATGTCCACATTTGATTATAAATGGAATGTAAAACCATTATCCATGTATTTGTTTTTTACTGAAGAAGACATAAGAAACATGCATGTAAACAAAGCATAACCCATTTTTACTTCAGTATCTTTCAGTTTGCAATATTTCATATTTCCTAGAAAGGGTAAGATCTGACCAACATGTCCATATGACATAAAGAGCAGTGGGAATTATAGTTCCGTAATGCAGTACAGATAAGCCTAGTTCTGAGGCAATTATCAGGCTGATGAGCTGCAGTTTACAGAGGAGAAGTCAGTGCAGCCAATGTAACTTAATTAAACCTTCTAAAAAAAGTGCTTAACCTCACTATGCCACCTCTTCATCTGAATGGAAGCACATTCATATGCTGAATTAAACCAATGTGCACATCTTTATTGGTGACGTACATTGCAATTCCTGTTAGTCCCTCAGTAGTATGGCAGGATATGTAAGTTGAAGGCCAGGAGAGGGAAATCACTAACAATTTTGTGCCAGAAGCATGGTAAGAATAAATCTTTCCTCCCACTGAACGCTGAATTTTATTTCAAGCTGCTAGTAGAAGTAAATGACATTGCACTTAGGTTCTGGTGAAGACAAAAAAATTGTGGTTTAGGTTAAAAGCCATCACAGTTCTACTAAAATTTTCACAACAAATATAAAATAATTTGTTATGTTAGTAATAATTCAGAGTTCTAGCTGAATCTACTTTTCCTCACAGCTGTACTTCCAAATTTCTTATGTTTGCAGTAGTTCATACTATCATGTCAACCCAACAATTCAGGTAAAACTGAAGTGGTGGAGGTCACATACAGCTGGTCTTTGCTATTTAAATATATACATACATGCACACGTATATAAAACTAGCAATGATACTCTTGTAACAGAAAAACAAAAAACAAATCTGTTGTGGTTTAATAGAAGGGGCACTTCTCAAACTGTTTCTCAGGACATGCATTGAGTTGCAGCTTGGCAAATTCCAGGACAATAAGCAACAGTATAATTGCTTTCTCCAACAGGATTTCAGACTAAGTAACAGTATAGCCATATTATTCAGGCAGAGAAAGTAAGAGCTTTCTCCCAGAATAATAAGCCCTGCTGTGATTTCACTTGCAACTAAGGGCTTGATGTTTCTTTATGAGGAGGGCAGGTGTAGCTTAGCAGTGCCTGGTGTTCACAATACTACCTTACACTAATACTCCCAACCACATGCATGAGAGTTGTGAGATTGAAAATCTGAATAATAACACGCTAAGATCCTTATGATGTCGTGACATTTAATTTACATCAAGAAGGAAAGCTGCTCTGAGCCCAGGTTAGGGCTTAGCTGCTTCCACGATTTGCTTTCTCCTTTTCCAACCCTTCTCTACCCCAAAGATGAATCTTAATTGAAGGTCAAGTATTGAATCTGTAAAGATTAGGCTGCTCTGTTTTCAGTCTCCTTTGGAAGTAAATTCTCTTCTGCATGATGTGTAAGTAGATGGTACTATACTAAATGGCTTCAGCATCATTAACATTATCTCATTTTTCTTGCCATAGCCTGATTGCAAGTGTTCGCTACAGTGTACTACAAAGAAAGGTTGAGTTTTAATGACACTCGCAGGGTATGATATCTGATCAACAATCCCAGACTACACACCTTTCTACAAATAGCCTTAGCTCCAATGTTATACATAAACCTTTATATTGGAGCACTATGTTCAGCAGTTCCTCCTTGGAAGAAAAAGTCCCAAAAAATCAGAAGCAAAACTCAGTAATATCCAGGCTCTGATGTGTAGAAAGCATCCATTTATAAGAGTTGCTTAATTCCATGTTGAAAGTAGTAGGGAGGGATGGTGCATACTTTTTGTCTCATTTCTAAATGCAAGTGCCCTCATGGAGACAAATAAAATGGAGTCTTACTGAAGACCTGCTGCTTCAATGGCATGTTATACTTTCCTTCCTATGCTGGTACATATTTATATCTTGTCAAAATTTAAAATTTTTTTTTTTTTTTTTTTTTTTTTTTGCTGTTGATCCTATGGATCTTTTAAAATTTACAAAGAGCACAAAGATTTTTTAAGTTTATTCTCTCTGTACATCTGACCAATGGGGCTTTAAATCTCTGACTATCCAACATCTGAAAAAGGAAGTGAACAATAAAAATAACAAACACCTTGTCATGATTCACATACAAGAGTAAAAAGTTGTTAGAGACTGAATTTCTGAAACCTAAATTGTATTCACAAAGCTAGCTGGAAGGAATATTTATGTGCATTCTTTAGAAGATCAGCTCACGACAAATCCCAAGAGGAATGAACTTAGTGAGCTTGCTTCCTTTCTCATTCCTTATTTTTCATAATTGACTTCTATTAGATTGGATTATAAAGTAGACTCAAATTATGGACTCACCAATCCCAAGAAGGCAAGTCTTTAAAGTAATGAGATTAACAACTGTTGATCAAAGAAAATTACCATAGTTGCAAGGCTCTGCATTTGTTGGTGAAATATATTGTTAGAGAGTGATCACATGGGCTGGTTGAGTGGCTAGTTCAGGCTTGCCAACACAGAGAGCTGCACATAAGAAGATTACTTATAAAGGAACAGAGGTCCCCTCACAGGAGATAACACTGAGTTTGAACTCAGAAGTTCAAATATTTCTTCATTTCTTCTTTCAAGATGCTAGAAAATGTAGCAAAAATGGGAAAGAAAGTTCCCATAATAAGCAGTCTTCACTCTGTCAAACTAAGCTCATCACAGTGTTTTTTATTATTCCAGAAGCTCTGCAAAGATCTCTGGGTCCATTGGGAGGCTGTGTGATAATATGGGGAATTAAATGAAATGGTCTTTGGAGGCTGTGATTCTTCCCAGATTTTCTGTGAAACATGCCACAGTAAATGTTCCAAAGCATCCTCAGGAGAGGGTAGTTCATGAGGTTCCCTGATACTGGTTTGGAGACATGGAAAACTTCCCACCATTCTCAGGGCAAATACCAGCATGTCATTTAAGTGTACGAAGAAGAAGAGGATCAAGGTGGAATGGGTGTTCTTGGAGACAGGGAGATGGGGGGAGATGAACAATAAACAAAGCAGCCAGGCAAAATTAATTTGAACCCCTTTAGCCAGATGGTGATTAGATTAAATGTATTCTATCCACTTGGGCAAGAAATCAGTTTATTGCTCCACATGGCTATCAGCAGAACAGTTTAGCTTCATGCCAGTGGAGGCTCCAAGGTTTGGGATAAGCATTTCTGAAGAAGGAAACTGAATAAAGATAATCTTTAATATTACTTCCTTGTTTCTATACCCTTCCCATAGAAAGCTAAGTTGGGCTTGCATACTTATGTGGACTGTAGAACTTTTTCCCTCAGTCCTACTTATATCCACTTTGTGATTCCTCAGTGAAAAAAAGAAAATAGCAGAGAAGAAGCACCTTTTGAACAGAAATAGATAAAAATGAAAACTCCAGCTCTGCTATCTAGGTGATTACTTTCATACTCAGTCGGCCTTGACCCTTTCTGATGCGATGGACTCCTCACCAACACATACCTTGAAGGAGACCTTTTTAAGTACTCTAACCCAGTGCTTACAGTGTAATGGCAGTAAGGACTTGAAGGACCCGATTAGAAAGCACCCTGTGAAGCAGAGCCTCAAGAAGCTAAATTGCCCCTACCACAGATCACATTTCCTTATAGCTCAAAGATATATATTTTGTTTTGCTTGCAGCATGCATCAAAATTCCCCTGTTCTGAAGGAGCAAAAAAATATAAAGCTACTCTTTGCTATTAAAAACTATTTAAAGGGCTTCATGATATACCATTTTACATGTTTTAGCACAGCATGATCATGAAGTGACCTGAAGCAGATGTGATTTCAGGATATGTCAGTTGACCTTAAAAGTAACCACAAATTTTAGCACAGCAGTTTCCGCAGTCACATATGCACATCTATTCACATTCATGTCAAGAGAAAGATAGGAACTAGAATCTCCAAATGCCAAGCTCATTAAATTATTTTATTTTTAAAAAGCCATCAAGAGCAACAGCAGAATCTCCCATTCCTACCCCTCCATCAAGACAGGTGAATTCCAAAAGGCAAAGCAGACAGACAAAAGGAAATATAATTACAGTACTAATTAAGCAGTTTCATAGCTTCGGTTGGAAAGGTGCTCGGATATTCTGAATGAACCTTAACTGCCACTTTCAGAACTTATATCTGACAGGACTCCTAGGTTGAGCACTCAAAGGTAATTTTGTGCAGTACTAATATTGAGATTTGCCTCTATTCACTTAGGCCTGGGCCTGACCTCGGCACATACAAGACCTCAGCAGGGACATGGAGTGCTTGGCTATTGGAGTAGTAAAGCTTGGTTTGTCAGAAGCTACAGACTGCATTTTTACCCTTTGTGTGATTCCTCCCTGTCTCTTCAAACACAGTAGCATGTCTTGGCCATAAGAAGAAAAAAAAATAAATAAATCCAAAGGATAAAAACATGTCATAAGTACAGCTGAAAAAAATGGAATCAAAGGCATCTTTTTTTTTTTTTTTCCAAAGAGCTGAAATGAGGCCTGAAAATGTATACTCCTGAGAAAGAGAAACAAGCCCAGGAATTCCTGGGGTGGGAGGAAAGGTGGGTGCAGGGACCTGCAGAAAACTAGAGACATGATTTGGAAAAGTACTTGTCTGATATATTAGTGCAGTATCAGACAACCGTAGCATCAGCCCTGTTGATGGGACTAGCCTTCAGAGCAAGGTTAGGTCCAGTTAGGTTTGATTCCCTTTTCCATAGTGAAGCTTTCCAAAATGCTATCTAAAAAAATTACTGGAATAATTAGTAAAAGGTAGGGAAAAATACCTGCAAATGAACCATTTCATGCCAGAGACTTGGTATTTACTTCATAAGTCACAATCCTCTCTATAGTCAGTGCACTCTCCAGCAGTCTAGCTAGCTTGCAGCCAGGGCAGAGGCAAGCCATGGACTAAAGCAAAGAAGAACCCAAACAGATTCCAAATACACCTTTAATTTTATGCGATTACCTGCCTCGATGAGGCTTTGGTCAAGGAAGTTAAAAATCATCATTAGGTTTCTAATTCCTGGTCGGGATGTAACTGTAGCAAAGGAACTGCCTCATAGTTTCAGCTTCTCTTTTAGCCAGTCTGACCAATAAATCCTGATTCAGCTTCAGGATCAAGCCTTACACAGAACCTAGTGTGCCTGCTAGCACCAGGGCCTCTGAGTACTCCTCCTGAAATACTGTAGGGTCAGAGTACAAGAGAAGTCAGCTGAAAAACTGATGCTGAGCTGTGTGGGATTTGAAAGCCTCCTGAAGACTATAATTTCGTTCAATGATTTTGGTGTGATTATATGCTCAATAGTATTTCTGCCAGAAGTTTGTGTTCTGGCAAGTTCCTAGCTAACAGTGTGAGAATGGGAAAAGACATTTCTCTTAAGGACTCATTTCCTGAATTATGCATCACTGAAGAACATTGTGACAAATTATTTTGCAGAGCCTATTAAACAATATAAAAAAGGGGGTTCCAACACACAGATAATTACTTTAAGAGCAGCTTAACATGTAACCCTTTCTCAATCTTGCTACTGTAATTCCCCATATGCACTTAACCTGCCTAAAATGGAGAGGCAAAATGTACCATTTAAAGCTTTGCTTTAACTTAGGGTGTGAAGTAAGTCCCAATTTTGTGAAGAGAGCTGGCACTTTTACAGAGAACTCACTTGGAAAACAATTGAGCTTGTTATTTTGTGCCAGAATAATGTCTATCATTAAGAAAAAGAGAACAAACATACAAAAAAAAACCCAAACATAGAAACCCCACCCCTAACCTGGATTTTTTTGCGAATGCTGGAGTAACAAAAAGAGGGTACATGTTGCTTTGGGCAGTGAATAGAGGGAGAAACTGAAGCTGCAGGAGAAGCAAAGGGGGAAGAGTGAAGCACAGAGGGGTTTCCACAGGAGAAGGCTGTAAGGACACAGGGTACAAATCCATAACAACAGAGGCTTCACTGATTTCTACAGCACCTTGGTTTTGGAGAGGGAAGCCTTTTCATTATTAGGTCACATTGTGCTATTTTGAACAAGAAACCTACTTTCACTACCCGGAATCAACATTAACCCTCTTCTTGTCTGTCAGACTCAATCTCAGATGTCTAGCAATTACTTGAAATTGAACTCAAAACAATACTGAGGTTTTATTGATAGCTTCTCATCAATTCCTTGCTGTTTCTCGCTTTTCAGCCAATAGCCTGGAAAGCATCCAACTCTCCTACACTGTGCCCAACAGGGTCAAATTTCAGTGAGGTTATTGATTGTGACTTGACATTTAAGGAACATATGACCACTGTGACATAAACAGCTTTTTACCAGCTCATAAATATTGCCAGGCTGAGACATCCCCTTTCTCATGCTGAAAGTCAAAGCATTATTTCCTCGTTTCTCTTGTTGGCTCATCATTTCGATTCTGTAATTCTCATTTTCCCTAGATTCCCAAACTGTGCAGAGATAAATGCTGCTCTGTGAGTTATTCCAGGTAGCCAATCATAGAGCCTCTGCTGGTTGGCCGGAACAAAATTAGTCAGGTCTTGTCTACCAAGAATTCCAAAGAGAAGAAGGAATAGATGTGTCAATACTTCATGGATTTTTTTAATTAAATCTCTCAGCAACTGAAAATCTGTCTTATTTTTTTTTTTTATTGCAGTCAGGCTCTGGCCTTTTACTTGCTGGGAAGGATGGAGGGGGTCTGTCAAGAGAAGGTCAACGTCTTGAAGATGTAACTTATTTGTAATGAAACTGGCCTTTGCAAGGGCATACCAGTGCTATTGTATTCCCCTAATTCACATTTTTAGGACTCTTTTTAGATCAAAAGCTAAAGCTAATGGTCTGTTTACTGATATATTAAGCTCTGAATTTCCCAGTGACTTGGAAATGACCTGCCTCCCTAGAAATTAGACCCCAATTGAAGAGAGAAAAGCATATGAGTTTCACAAATCTGTTCACTCTGAAATTCAGCTCTCAGACTTTACTCACTAGAAATCTGAGAAGTCCAGAGCAATTCTCAAAGATAACATCCCCAAAAGAGAGTAGAACTAGTAGAGAACTTGGCCTCAGCTGTAAGCAGAAGTTAAAATAGCTTTATATTGTTTCTAGAAAATTTATTAATTACTGTAATAAGAGGCAAATATGAGGCTTTGCCCCCTCTTTTACTTGCATTTTATCAAATTCATTCTGAGGCAGAGATCCCTGGACTTAACTGGCCCATTGGCTTGATATCTTTACAGTATGTAGATAGATGTAATTCAGCTATAGTGCATAAAATAGTCAACACTTTTTTTGTCACCTGATTTATCATGCTATAATTTTTCCTATGTATTTCATATCCTTACAGATGAAATCTTGTTTTCCTAAAAGAAGTCCTTTCCCCTTCTATTAAAGCTCATAAACTGCTTTCTAAAATACACTCATAAGGGAGCTGGTTAGAAAAACATCAGACATACTCTTTCATCAGAGAATGCATTTTGTTAAAAAATTATAGAAAACCACACAAAATCCAATTACATTTCCAAACGAAAAGTGTTGAAAAACATTTTGGCTTCTTGGGAGAGAGAGGGGGGAGTTCTGCTGGGATAAGCATGTTATTCCAAGAGTATAAAGGTATTTCATTTTTGGATATTTTATTTTTCTTTCTCTGTTAGTGCATTGTATGTATTATTTTCCTTATTCATTGAAAATATACCTATATCAAGCATATATTAAGTTCCAACATGCCAATATTAAAAAATTAAAATTTTTAACCTTATAAAAGAAAATATTCAGTGTCTCAGTCTAATAGAAACAAAACGTTTTGATATTTCATATTTGCTATTTTCCAGTTCCCTTGGATATTTCAAAGTTTTGACTTGGGATTCAGAGTGCTAACCAATCTGAAAAATTCCCTGAGGAAAAGAGATTTTCTGCTGCATGTGGGTGTAGCTGCAACCTCTGCACAGAAAATTCCAGTGCAAGGGAGATGTCAAAGCTAGGTAAGAAAATTGATGAAAGCAATAGTGCTTCACAGAAGCTTGACACTTTAGCTGGACTCTAAACCTAACTGTCATTCTGTGATACACACCACAATTATAAACAGGTTGTGAAACCTTTAATCAGTGATGAGACTTCTGAAATGAGGAAAAAAATTACACAGCCATGAGAATAAGCAAATAAACACCAACCATGAGAAAATGTCGAGGTTACTGCAGCATTAAGTGCTTTGTCTTTATTCTAGCAGTGTGGCTACATATTAATTATATATATTGCTAAACATTTCACTGTGGTGGAGTGATGCAAGTGCATCATTCCATTTTTAAAATTATTACTCAGTAAAAACAACAGCCTAACTCAATTGAGTTGAAGCTGAGATTTGGATGGATACTGCAGTGTTATCATTTGAATCAGATGATTTATGTACCAGTCAGGTGAGAACTAGCAAGACCTAGGTACAGGTAGTCAATTCTAATGGCAAAGAGATATTTGGCTTCACATAAAGATATAAATATTCTTTTCAGATACTTTTTTTCCCCACTCTTTTCAGGGTAGAAGATGATCCCTGTGGGAAACAGGAAGGATAAGAGTTGCTTGAAAGCCAGTAAAGCAGTTTCATTCCCAGATCTTCCTTTCGGTCAGAAGACAGGAAAGAATGGACGTCCTCAGCCACACTGCAAAGGGCTGGTGGATGAGGCAGCAGCTGAAGCAGAAAGAAAAGAAAAGCAAAGCTGACCAATCCTCAGATTACCCTGACCCTCAAAGCTGCTTCATGGGTGATTTCGCAACTAAGCCATGAATGATCCAAAAAGCCTTTAAAGATTGTCTCTGACTTGTTTTGCTTGTTCATGAGAATATGTTGCTCCTGGGAAGTGATGTGGCCAGCATGTTGTGAGTCATGAATTGCACTGATTGCAAGCACAGCTGGGAATCCTCTTCAGCCATTCCCAATTGCTTCCTTTCTCTAGCCTATTTTATCATTTGATTTTTTACTGGCAGAAAAAAAAAAAAAAAAAAGTTAAATTAAAAATAGGGCTTTGTTGCTTTTTCTGGCCCCAGCACTCCTTGGCAGCTGATTTCACTCTCTCTTTCCATTTCTTTTTCTTTTAATTCTTCATTTCTTTAGAGAGCATCAGACCACCCTTCTCTGCCCAGAAAGTCTCTCTGCTCCTTGCTGGTCTGTTCACTTTCTGTAGTGATTCTTATTTGCAGCAGGTTGCCCATGAACAACACCACCACCACCTCCCACCCCCGCCCCCCCTTCTTTCCCATTCTGTATCCTGCCTGCTCTTGCATATCCACCCATTTCGTATACGGTCTCGGTGCTGGAAATATCTTTAGTTAAGCCTTCTTAGTGGCTTTCCAAGAGAACTGGTAACTGAAACCCTGGCACTGTAACTCAGTAAAGCCTTTTTTGTGTCCTTCTTTGGTCCTTTTTATACAAAAGCCCAGAAATTTTCCCTGCAGGCTTGTAATTGTGCTGCCATTATAGGATAGCTCTTTTAAGCCAATCATCTGAAATGCCCATCTTTCTGTGCTCTGCATTATTGTGTGTCAGAAAGAGCAAAGCTCCCTCTCTCCTTGCTGTGCAGACATCCTGATGCAGAAATTAAGCTCTGCAAATCTGTCTCCTCATAATCCAAAATCAGAAATGAGCCTCACACCAAAGTCAGTGAAGTCTCCCATGGGCTTCAGATGGCTTTGAGTCAGATTCTAAGGGTGAAGCTGAGATCTAGGCACCATTCAACTTCCTCTTTAAACAAATTAATTGATGGGAACAGCTATTATTCATTATCAGAAGAGCAGTAGCTACCTTGGAAAATTTCTCCTCATTTTGGGAACTGTTTTACAAGGGATTTGAACACTGAGTCCCACTCCCTTCCCCTCTCCCTCACACGTACCCGACAACTGCCCCTGGCAAAAGGAGTCCTGCACTAAGCACTGCCTTTCAGCTCAACAGTTATTTTGCCTGCAGCCCAAGCAATATTTGACACATATTGTATCCTGTTTCTGCTGCGTCAGCAGTGTTGTGTAAACATGTTAGCTCATCGAGGCATGAAACTTGCAATTGTTTTCCCACTTGCAAAACAAACCACGTCCAATAAACCCAGGGGATGAGCTGGTTATTCAGATTTCTACTTCAGCACAAGAGAAGTAGTTAATAAAGTTACTATTTTCCTTTGTGTTCCGTCAGCTGCCTCTGATACTATGAAGTGTTGCTGACATGGCAAGAATAGATGACATTGCCTTTCAGCAGCCCCTTCCTGTTCCCTCTGAGGGGACTAAGCAGGTTGAGGAGACTGATAGGTTGTCTCTCCTGATGGTAACAGGGGTCTGGTTCCCTTTCTGTTCAGTGCATAGCAAAGGAAACAAAGCACAATAGCACCGCCTGCAAATCCTCCTTAGCTGGGACTGAGTGCTGCTCATGCTTGCTGGATCCCAGGCTTGGCTGCGGGAGGGCTGATTTCGTCTGGAGCGGACAGCAGTGAGGTTAGGCAGATAGGTGGAAATAACATGGGGAAGAAGGAGCAGAAGATCTCTCAGCTCAGGGAATGTACACAAAACAGTTAGTTCGTATGGATCTGCTAGCTAGCAGAGCCCACTCCAGGCAGACTCCCAGCCATTTCTGAGTGTTGCAGGCTGGGAAGCAGGAGGAGCAGCCAGGTGACGTATTTACCATTCTTCTATCTTAGACGCCCCACTGCAGACACAGCATTTTAAAAAGCCTTTTAGCCCTGCAGATGATGAAAACATGGTGGCCTGAATTCTTCCCACTTACCTGTGGGCTCTGAACTCTTTCACTGTCTTGGGAAGAATGGAGGGAGATAGACAGGAATCAGTAGAAAGTTTTTCAAATATAGGGTAGGAAGAGGTGCCATCTACCAGTACCTTCCTCTCCACAAACAGGCTGAGGTCAGGCAGGGCATATCTGAGAGGCGATTAATGCATTTTATCCTCTGCACTGACTTCTTTTCTCCTGGATGCAGTTCTAGATTTTTGTTGTGGTTGATCACGTGAGGTCTCACACAGACTTTATCTAGGACGCTAGCTGAAACCAGCTGAGGTGCTGACAGCAGCATCCCCTTTCCTGTTCCAGCTCTCCCAAGGCTTGTGGTGAGAGGCTGCTGCTCACTTATCCTCCTACCTGTTGTTCCTCCCAGGCTTCTCTGAACACCTTCAAATTGTTTTGTAAAGCAAACCAAGACAGAACAGAACCCTTCATAAAGGGTCTTTATAGTTAAAGAGATGTGAGGGCAGGGGGGCCCAAGACTGTTGGTTGATATTTATGGATCACCTGCTGGAAGTTCAGGAGCGATACATCCCTACTAGAAGGAAGTACTGCAGGAAGGCCAGGAGACCTCCTTGGGCAGATAAGGACCTCCTGAGGAAAATTCAAAGAAAAAAAGAGTCTTATAAAAGGTGGAAGCAAGGACAGGTAGCCTGGGAAGAATACAGGGATGTTGTGCGGGAAGCTAGGGATAACAGGAAGGGATTCTATAGGTACATTGCAAATAAAAAGGCTAGGGACAACGTGGGCCCTCTTCAGAAGCTAGCAGGCGAACTGGCTACCATAGATATGGAGAAGGCTGAGGTTCTTAACGATTCCTTTGCCTCAGTCTTCACCTGAAAATGTTCTGACCACACCACCGAAGTCTTGGAAAGCAGATGCAGGAACAGTGAGAATGAAGACCTTGGGCCCACTGTAGGAGATGATCTGGTTTGAGACCATCTTAGGAACCTGAACATATACAAGTCCATGGGACCTGATGAAATCCATCTGCGGGTCCT